>VZUI01020544.1:0-96433 GCA_013401135.1 Cettia cetti | reverse complement strand
GTTTTGTTTTTTTTTTTTTTTTTTTTTTTATTAGACATTCAGGTCTTGTCAATTCTGTTTCTCTGGAAGATTTTGTGGGTGGGTAGAGAACTAATAGGTTTAAGATATCAGAGGAACCAATAAATTGCAAGAGCCCTAAAAAATCACAAACAGATTTTTATCTAAAATGAGGCAGTTGCTTAAAGGGTACCACAAAGATGCATTTTACTAACATAACAAATGTTCAGGCCAGCTTTGCTTAGCAGGAGGTGCAGACTGCTTAGGAAATTTGCTTCACAGCCCACCCAAAAATGCTGAGGCAAGTGCAAACCCCATACACACGTGCTTATGTGCACATGCACAGAGGGATTTTCAACCAGGAGTAAGCAACTTTCATGTGAATTCCTCTGCTCCTCTTACTGGTTTCTGACAGACTCTCCCGATCTCACCAGTGCATTTTGTGCAGGGGCAGCTGATAATTATCCTCTATTGGGCATCAAAGCCAGAAATGATGGGTGACATCATTTATGCCACATTTCCATTTTTCATATACACGTATATGTTGCTTATGGCATATTTCAGTCCTTCTGTCACTGCTCTGCTACAGAAATACTGGCAATGGGGAACAATTATCTGCTTGTGCCCTTCTGTCCCTCCTGATGGAGATGGAAAAAAACATGGAAAAGAGTGAAAAAGATTTATCAAACTCTCTGAAGCAAACCCGCCACCTCTGAGCCTCCAGGAGCAGTTATTCCCACATGTGTACAGATGAAGGAAACTATTTGATTCCAAAGTCAAAAACCTGATAAACTCTAAGGAAAAGCAAAAACATCAGAGTCCAGAAAGTGGGCCATTAGCTAACTGTGAGTGACAAGATGATTTCATTGCTGTGTTTCTTCCTTGCTTTCTGTACCAATGCCCATCTACAGAGCCCATTCCTATCCAGGAGCAAGGGTGCAGGCTGGACTCCCACCTGACTCCACTGAGGAGCCAGATTCTTTATGGAATCTGTGATTAAAGATGCTGTACCCCAATGCACTCAGGCAGGTGCTTATCTGCCCAGAGAACTCATTAAGTTGATAGTAAAACTCAAAAGGAAATCATTGGGATCTAAAGTGCAGACCTAAAGATGAGCACAGTCCCCAGTGTGCTCCTGAATCAGGGCCAGGGTAAGCAAAGAGCAGAGAAAAGGGAATTATTTCAGCTTTTTTTCCCTTCTGGATGCTCCATATGCTGCAGCCAGCTGTTCTGGGTTTGTTCATACTCATTACAGTGGGTGTGTGTGACAGACTCTACCTCCCTTCAGAGTGACTCAATCAAACAGGGTCTCCCATGGTTTGTGCGAGGCTTTAATGCAGGTTGTGTCTCCCACAGCCCCAGCTCTCCTCCTGCCTAAAACCAGAGCTCTAACGAGCCCCACCTTGCTGGGTGTGCTTAGAGGAAGCTTTGGTGACTGTTCTGTCTGTTCAGCCAGAGTTGCCTCCTTCACCTACTGCACACCTGCCATCCTAGACACATTTGGGCTACCAGAGCTTCACTAAACAAGCAAACTTGTTTGGGGCAAGTCAAATTTATAGCTAAGAAGCTATTCTGAGGGACAAATTCATAGGCTCGGAGCTTTCATGGCCCCAGAGCCTGACCTGCTCACCAATGTCACAGAAGCATTCCCAGGTGATTCCCACTGCCTCCACCACTGCAGCCATGTCACTGTCCCCTGTGAGTCCCCAGAGGGACCAACAACCCAGCAGAAGCTTCACAGAGCACAGGGCCAAACCCTGAGCTCTGGGCTGAGGAGCACCTTAGACATCCAACAGCACATCCCAGGATCAGACCCCTCATTTATTCCCAAGGAGAGGGGCCCTCTGCTAGGAAAAATCTTTGAGGTTTAGTATTTTGTCATTTCTTCCAAAAACTGCTGTGCCACTCGCCCACAGTGGGTCTGAAACATGATGACAGGAGAATTTGGCTGTTTTCCTGCTACTGTCCCAAACAATCATATCTCCAAAACACTTGCAGCCTTCTCTGTGCCTTTCTTTTCTTATTATTTCACCCATTCAAACACCAAAAATCCTTCCCCATCTTTTTTTTTTCCAGTAGATTTCCCTTCCAGTGGCTCAGAGTGGGTCCTCCCACTGTTCCCCATGTTGTCTCTCAGCTTTAATCAAAGTCACTTCCTTATTTCCCATCTGATTACTCAAGTGCTGCCTGGCCCTCAGCCACCCCCAGAGCTAGCATAAGCAGGTGCAGCTCTGACAAGTGACATCAATCCATGTGCACCCTGAATTGGAGTTGTCTTCCTGATGGAGACCTCTTGATCCCAAGCACTTCTGAAAGCACAGTCTCATGCTTTGCACATGTGACTGGAGCACAAGAGATGAGACAGTTCTTGCCTCTGCCACCTACCAAAGGATCACCAAGAGAAGATATGGCTCCTTCTGCACACCTTCTCCCTTTCTCTGAAGTGTAAATGCACTCTTTTTCAGCTTGGGTATTGGGTCAGAGGGATTGATGAGCCTGCTGAGAGCTCCTGTGGTATCAGCAGAGCCTTCATTTACATTTCTCACAACCAAATCACTCTCTGTGCTCTCCCTTGTCCCATTTGAGTCCCTCCCCAGCTAAAAGGCTGCAGTGCTCCCTTCAGTTCCCAGCAGAGGTGTCAACCACACAATGAAAATCTGACTTTTCTGCACCAGCATTGCTTCAGCTCTACACAGGCAGTGGAGACAGTCAGACACAGCCTGGCCCCACACCTACAGCTCCTACCTGGCAGAAGGCAGCTGTGCTGCACTGCTGCAGTAAGTGTAACCTGATGAGAAGAGGAAATGAACTGATCCTCCTTTCTAGCCCGGTTCCCGGCTGACTGGAGAAACGCCTGTCTGCAGATTCATCTTCTGGGAACCGCCAGAGTCCCGGAGCCCGTGTAGGCACAAACCAGGGCCCAGTTTTCAGAAGATATATTTGTGCCAGAAGCCTTGAAAGTATTTCTAAGCTACAAGCAACACTCTGCTGACTCACACTTGCACAGAAAGCCATTCAGTTTTCAGAAGCATCAATGATATCTGCCCAGGGACCTTCAGCTCTTTGAGTTATTAGGTTTGCTTTACTAGAGAAGCCAACACAAAATGTTGTGTTTTAGACACCAACAGGATTTGAACAATGGAACTCCTTGTTTCAGGGGGCTGGATGCTATAAATTATTGTAAGCTGAAAGACAGACTGAAGAAATTCAAGGGAGAAAACCCCATCCAGAGCTACTGATTGTAGGAAATGACATTTGGCTAAGAATGTCAAATCACTGGAGATGGGGAGAATATATTAAGAGGTGTCACTTCATGCTTATTCTGTTCCTACATTCATCCTCAGGCATCCACTATTTACTACTGCAGGAGAAGGAACACTTGGCTGGCTGGGTGCTCTTGTTTAGGCTAAGGCAAGCAAAGCCCCCTTGAATCCACCTGTACACCTAAACTACCAGCACAAACCTTCACAAGGCTGCCCACCATCACCACTTTGCACCAGGAGCTACAGCCAAGAGCCACAGCATCATGATGAATGATTTGACTCTTGAAACACTTCAGAAAGAGCTCCTGTCTAGGGTCAGAGACTGCATTTACCTCTATTACCTTCAATACCCAAGGGAGTACCAGAGAATAGCCATCCCAAGCTCATTTTACAGCCAGCAAGTTGGAGAGCATGGCTAGAAGGCAAGTGGCCTCAGATGAGCCGATTTCTCTCTCTCCCTGAGGGCAGTGACTGTGACACCAGCAGCCACACACAGAGCTGCACTCAGTTTATCTGCATTCCTCAGCTTGGATGGGATGAATCCCAGCTTCAACAATACACACAGAGAACAGGCACCTCAATACCCTGTGGGATGAAGTAATGCACTGCTGGAGGCTCAGTCTTTCATCAAAATTGTTTTTGAGGAATTACAGGACAGCATCTCTGTGAACAGTCTGAGAAAGGCTGTTCTCAAACACTCCTGTGTCTTGGGCCACTGCAGGCAAAATCCTGATCAGAATAACCCCTGCAACTGGCCAAGAGAAAAGCAAACAAGACCAAAGTCCCACTGTGATTCTAGGGAGAAGGATGTGCAAAGAAGCCTCCCAAGGTCATGGCTAAGAAACCACATCCACAGCTGCACCAGCAGCTGTCAGGCTCTGCCTTTGCTCAGGAGTCTCTGGGACATAAAGGACATCACTGAGCACAGGGACTATGTGTGGACAGCATGCTTCAGGCTCCTGTGACCTGGGCACAGAGAATAAAGCCCACCTGCTCATTCTCCAAATGCAGAGCTGTGCACCAGCCCTTCAGATGCAATTCAGCCTCATGCTGGAAAAACAAAGGGAGGTGCTAAAGGCCAGGGCTTCTCCTTTTTTCCTTGACAGCTCTGAAACACCAAATATACCACAGCATCTGGCTAAGCAGCCTGGTGCATGCTGTCGCTGCCTTGCCAGGGACACTGAGTGACAGATTAGATCAGACACACAGATAATGGGCTGGGACATCTTGAAGCCCCATCTCAAGCTGATTCTTGTTTGCAGCATTAATCCCCAGTGACAGAGGGCCCCCCAACATGCAGAAACCAGCTGTGCAGCACTGTAAGTAGGACATCATGTCATACACGCTAAGGGGAGCCTGAGGGACTTCTGAGGTGCCTTGGTGCATGCTAGAGTAGAACATCCCAATAAGAAACTCTGCCACTGCTAAGAGCAAAGGCTGAAATGGCTGTTGTGAACAGTGGAATAGAACAGAGAAGTCACAGGATACAGATGGGAAGGCTGAAGTCTCCCTAAAGACAGACTGGATGTAACCCATCGCTAAGCTCCCTATCAGTAGATGCACAAAGCACTTTCCTGTCACTGGGAGATCTCAGCCATCTCTAAAATGAATGCCAAGGAGCAGCCACAGAATTAAACCTTGATGAGGGAGGGTCGTCTCCCTCACCGCCCACACTGCACGCGCAGCGATCCATCAGCCCTGTCGCTCACGGGCTGGCTGCAGCCACAGCCTCTCCCTCTCCCACCACGTTCCAGGTGACCTCTGCCTGATCCCCACTTCAAATGCTCCATCTCCAGCCCCTCTGTCTTCCCTGGTGGCACATCCACCCTCTGCTTCAGCCACAGAGCTATGAATCATGATAGAATAATAAGCTCGTTTATGAGCTGCACACAAGCCCAAAGGACCAAAGAGCGGAATAAATCGCTACAAAGCCCTCTAAGCCGATTTATTCATTCAACAGTTTCTTACTTTGACTCCAGCCTCCTCCAACCGGTGTCCAAACATTGTGGCAGCACAACAGGAAAAACAGCAACCTTCTTTCAAGGGGTTCATTACTTTTGTCTTTTCGAGATCAAGAGATGAACTGCCTTGTAGAGGATTTGAAGCCCGGCCTGCCAACTGAATGCATCGCTGCTCTGGCTGGCTCCCAGGCTTGCAGTGAGGCTTACAGCTCTGGGTAACATGCAAATGAACTGCTAACACAGGCTTGCAGCACACAGCCTGGCCAGGGAAAGATACTGCCTCAATTCCAGAGCCCTCTTGTCCTCAGGATAGCGGATGAGGATTTAATCATGGGCCTCTCTTGGGGCAGAAAGATTTCCAAAGTTGAACACAGCTGCTTGCTGTGGTGGTACAACAGAGTGTCAATAGAGGGGACTTTGCCCTTCTTCACACTCAGGAGATCCCAGTCCCTCCAGGCAGAGCTGCCTCCATATGTTAGCTGAGAATCACTCACCATGGGTCAAAACATGAAGCAGAGGCAAGGCAGGCTGAACACACCAATCCAAGTTTGTCTTTCTAGGTAGGTACAGAGCTGGGACAGAAACCTTCAGATTCCTCCTTCCTGTCCCTCACCATCCTAGCTCCCCTTTCACCTTTCCCCCAAACCTTCATGCCAATAGCTCAAGTCAGCTTGTCGTTTTTTGCCAAGCCTGTCTATCCTTCAGGCCTACCCATTTCTGGGCTCTCTCAGCCCAGCCTCACCAGGATGCTGGTTGGAAAGTTGTATTTCTGTAACTTTGTCAACTTTGTCACAGCTCAGGTATAGAGAATAAACAGCATGTGGTTGCACAGGATTTCCCCTTTGAGCAGCCACTCACAGAAATCCAAGTAAGTATCCGAGGCTGGAGTTGCTCCTTCTTAACCTCACCACAGAGAGTGTGATTTACCATGACTCACATGACCCAGCCACTGGAGATCCCAGACCTATTTATCTGCCCTTGAATTACCTGAATGGCCCAGGTAAAAAAAGGTGTTCTCACCTATAAGAAATGCTTGTAGTTGCTCTGTAAACTCCTTTTTTTAATTATTTTTTTTATTTAGGAGGGTGAGAAAAACTCTGCAATGACTCAATAATTCATCCCAGTGGAACATTCACCTGGGATACAGAAAAGGGTCAGGGTCCTATGGCAGACTCCACTGCTGCTCCCTAAGCCTATCTGTGACTGCCAGGTGCTACATGAATGCAGAATATTGCTCTCTTATAGATGATTTGGACAGGAACTATGAAGGGAGAAGCAGCAGGGCATAGCTATATGAGAAGTAAGCACAAGATGGCATCTATTAGCAAGCATCCAATTTAGTGACTACCCATAAACCAGCAGTATGAATAAGAGATATTAATGGAGCTCTCACAGGCCTTTGCTATTACTTTTCCACAAGAGCATCACAGCAAAAAGGAAGCCTTAAGAGTAAGTTGGGTCCCTTGATTCATTACTCCCTCTAAAGTCCTAAAAGCCCCATAGCGAGACAGAAAGCACCAAAACAAACTGCAAGCAACTTTTCCCTGATCCAGAGGAGTTTTACCCTTTGGGAGGTAGTTGGCCATTTTTACTGATGTCCTCCCTGCCAAATCCACAAGATTTTCTGAAATCCCTCTGCAGAACAGTTGGCTTTCCAACTGTGTTGCCTTCATGCTGAGAGCATCCCTAATTTATCTCTGTGGGGATGAGAGGAGCCAAGAGAAAGGAATTCAGTTCTTGTTCAAATGAATCCCCCTTTGCTCTCAAAAAAAAGCCTAGGAATCTCTCAGTTGGCATTTTCGTCCATGACTAAACACTGGTGGAAGTTGTAATATGTGGCTTAAAGTAACAGCTCACTATCAATGCAAACAACTGCCAGGCTCACATTGCCTCTGCTTTGAGGGAGGACTCTGAGATTTGAAAGGCTTTTACAACTTCCTTTCGTCTACATAATTAAAAAGTGATTAGTTTTGCAACACAGGATAGAATCCCATTTCACATCCTGTGGGCAGCAAGAAGCTAAAGCAGGGGGGAGAGGGGCACATTTTGCAACCAGAGGATAAACGGCCTTCAAAAAAATTGTGGAGGAGGAACAGAAATTGCAAGGAAAGGAGAGGCTGGAAGTGAGAGGAGGGGCTATTCAAGTCCTGTACGGGTGCAAATTTTGACAAAGTACTTGATTCAAGATCAGGGTTGAGGTCCATTTAGCAGAACAGCAGGGGAGAATCAAAACCCAGTTTGTAAAGACAATGAATTCTTCCCTGTGCGCTTGGTGCAGGCTCAACTCAGCACCCACTGCAGCTCTTGGAAATCTTCCAAATGACTGCGCTGACCCTCACAGCCTGCCAGCAAGGCCTGGGCTAGGAACCACCAGCAGGAGCTGTCCAGGGCCCAAACAAACCTGGAGTCTCTGAAGGAATCCCACATGCACAGGAATCTCTTCAGCTCTGTGGGGAATGGGCCAAGGCCTTGTGCTGGAGTGCAGGTGAAGCTGCTGATCAGGAAACTGAAAAAAGCAGGCTGACCTCTGTGACTGCATGACTGGTCACTGTCTTGAGGGAGGACAATGCCACATCTCTCCTGCAAAGATGGAGAGCAGCTGCTGGGCAGCTCAGGGAGTGGCAGTGGAGGCTGTCACGGCACAACACGAGGCACAGCTCATGTCTGTCCTGTGCAGCCACCCAGCCAGGCACACATTATCCAGCAATGCCTGAGCTGCCCACAGAACAGGCAGAGCCCACTTGTGCTGCCTGGGAGAGCTCCTGCAGCAGTGCCATTACTTGCATGTGAAACAGCCCATTTAAATTTGGCCCTTGCCTGTTTTCAAGAACAGCAGCCTCAGAGCAATCACATTGTACATACAAAAAGTTGGGGGGGCTTTTGCTTTTAAAGCAGCTCTGGCACTGATTTCAAAGACACTTACTAAAAGTGACTTGGCCCCTTGAAGGCTTTTTTTTTTTTACTGTTGATCCTACAGCTAGATGGCTTCAAACTGGTTCCATAACACAGAGATTGATCCAACACCTCACAGTATTTAGTTCACTTTTTTCCTCATTTTCACAAGCAAAATAACCACTTAAATTTGACTTTGCATCAATAAATTGCCCAAGATAATAGGATAGATGAAAAGAAGAGCTGACTAGCAGGAAAACATAATAAAAAGGTGCTTGACTGTGTGAGTCAGTTCTGGCCTGTGTGTCAGTGGCACAATTAGTCCTCCCCTTGCAGGCCACATGGTTTTGTGTTGTATTTGACAGACAAATCAATCCTCCCCTTCTTCTAAGCGCTGTCTAATGAATAAATCAACAAGGTCACTAGTGCTGCTGCTTTGCCCTTTCCCTGCCAGGCGGCTGGAGCTGGACCTGCTGCCTGGCTCCATCTGCTGTGCTTCCAACAGGTCCAAGAGACCTGGGGAGCAAGAGGAGCAGATAAAGCACACATCTGGGCAGCAAAAGTCCCTGGGTTTACTCCTGACTACTGTGTTGGTTTGGACATGTCACACCACCCCTTAGGCCAAACAACTGTCAGGTGAGCCAGTGCAGTGAAAGCAAGGAGCAAAGGACTCAATGCCACTGCTTGGCCTGGGAGCTGCCACGCAGCAGGACACACTGCAACCCAGCCCACCTCAGCCCAGACCCCTCCTGCCTGCACAGTCCCTGGCACAGCAAGCCCAGGGCTCTGCTGGAGAGCCCTCAACGGTGACACCAGGCACTACACACAAACTGCTGTGAGGATCTGGCCCTGTGTGTGCTAAGGGGCCCTGAGCTACTGATGCAATGATAACAATGGCAGTCATTTACTCAGCACCAAGTATGTATCAAGTGTTTGCCAAACACACTGGCAGATGAGGCTGCTATCCCAAAGCACTCACTCTGAATGGAGAAGAGGGAGAGATGGGGAAACACACACAAGGGGATGGGTGAGAATGGTAGCACATCTGACACCAGCAAGTGAAGCTTCTGGCAGACCTGTTACAAACCCAGCCCTACCCAGCTGTGCTTTTTTTGTTTTACCCAAGGCTGTTCCCATGATGAATTTGCTTCAGAACTCCATACAAGACCAGCATGCCTTCCACTGCTCCCCTAAGTAAAGTATTTCCTACATCTCCTCTGGTTCCTTCACTCATACATCTCACCATTTAGCACCCCTGAAATTCCAGCAGACCAACATCCAGGACTAAAATGTTTCTGAGGGCCCACAGAAAGTGTTTCTCTCAGCCTGAGCCAAAGCCCAGGGTGAGAGGTGAACATGATTTCTGTTGCAGCCACAGGAGTGGTTGGGAAAAGGGATGCAAAGGAAGAGCCAGCTGAGAAGGCACAGCTGAGTGCTGAAGGGGGAAGGGGTGACACAAAACTCACCAGGCCTGAAGTCAAGCAAGGAGAGTGTCACGCTCCTGACCTTGTGGAGAGGATTCTTTGAGAGAAGAGCACATGTGCCCTGCCAAGGCGTGGGCAGCACTCAGCATGTCTGAGCTGGGAAATGGCCGAGGGCTCCATGTGACAAGGCTCCCACCCTCCAAGGGAGGCATTTCCTCATTCAGACCCTCTCTCTCATGGCCCTGACACTGCCAGTTCGTTCCCCAGCCCCACCCTGCCTGTCCTCCTTCCCAACCTGCTTCTAGCCTCCCTTTTCCCTGCCAAGCTGACAGGCTGCTTCCAGCACCCAGGGAGCTGTTCCCCTTTCCTAGTGAAGTCCCTGGAGAAAGGCCCTGCCTTCCTTCTGCTAGCTCTGAGAGCCTGTGATGCCATGGGAGCCAGTGGCTGCTCCATCCCTAGTTCTCACCCACACATCCATATGATTTGTGGATGTGCTGGCACACAAACACTTAGGAGAGCTGTAGAAAACTCATGCAGGGATAACCCAGCAGCCTGGCACAGCAGGAGAGCCTTGAATACAAACAGCTGTGAGGGAAAAAACAGAAAGCAGAACAGAAGGGAGAGCAGAGGCAGGAGGAGGAGACAACGTGGATTTGCAGGAGTAACAGAGGAGTCAAGCTGTGCACCTCAGTGCAGGGCAAAGGATCCAGCAGGAGAAAAGCAAGAGCCTGATGAAGTCCTTGGGGAAATGATCTGTAAATCAGTCCCTTTTCCTTGATATTAAAATGTGAATGAGTTACCTAGCACTAACTTTGCCTCCTGAAACACTGGTCCTGAGAGAACTGTGGCCTGGAGAAGTGTTAATGTCCCACCAAAGGGATAGGAATTACTCCCATGAAAAGCACCAAACCTTCTGCTTTAGCTAGGCCAGCCAGAGCACATCTCTAATATTCTCCCTGAGGCATTCATTGAAAGTTCCATTTAGATACAAAGCAAGAAGAGGAAGGCTGCAATGCCTTCTTTGTCATGCAGCACACTGAAACCACTTCTGCTTGAGCCCAAAAGCTCTCTGAACAGCTGACTGCCCTCACTGGCTGTTAGCCACAACATCAAGGAAAGGCTCTGCCAGCTGCTAAAGAGAGAATGCCCACACAGTAACGAAAGATGACTAACTGTTAGGCCATTGGTACAGATATTAATTACAAATACAGCTCTCTAGAATGCAGGCATTCTAGTAATCATGTAAACAACAAGTTCAACTGCCTCTTTCCATCAAATTGATGGAATAAGAAGGCAGTCCTCTGGGCTAGTATGAATCACCAAAATGCAGCCACCTCCAGGGTGGGATGCAACTGTGTGCAGTGACAGCACCTAATCTATAAAGACAGAAACAAGCATGAATGTACCAGCCACAACAGGAGACAGACGTGAAACAAAGCAGAGAGCACCAAAATTCCTCCCTGCCACAACTTTCCTAAAATTAGATGAGAGAAACCAAAAGCAGGGCTCTTGCTATTAACCCTGCCTCTGGCCTCAATGCACAGTGACCCTCGTTAGTGACTCCGAGGGCTTAAGGCACCTCAGAGGCTCACACTCCATCTCGAAAATGTCCCCATTACCAACCATTTGTACCTTGCTCACTGGTGTAAGTGTGGCAGGGTTGAGGATGTTCTAAGGACAGAACAAAGCACCAGGAAGACGAAGAGCCTATCAGACTTGGCACGAGGCCTTGCTCCACACACTGCAACTTGTAGCATCCCTCCCACGCTCCAGAAAACAAGAGCACTGTGGGAGGAGAGATGTCTGCTTGCTACTGGCTTGGCTTGGACTCCCTTCAGTGCCTCCCTCCTCACCCCAGCAAGGATCAGCCACCTGTATATCGACTTCAGGAGACCAAGGTGCACAAAAGCCGCTGCCTTCTTTGCTGTGGGTCTGTTTAAGCATGGAGCACCTCCCCCTCCTGTCTCCCCTTCACTCTCTTTTATAGCAGCCTGGGTGTACAGGTACTCAGCAGATGCTGAGCTGTAAATCCAGCTCCAAGACAATAAATTGAACTTGCTGAAAACACACATTCATTGCCAGTGAGCACAGGAACTCAGGGTTTTGCAGACAGCGAGGCTATTAAATGCTGCTGTCAGAACAGGTTTATTTGACTGCATCAGCTTTTGTAGATATAAGCAAAATGGAATTTAGTCCTGCTTGGGATCACCCCCAGCACTGCAGCCTGGGACTACAGGCAGTGGCCACTGCCTGCCAGTTCACAGTTGCCTGCTCAGGGGCAGAACACACAGCACAAGCATCGAGCCATCAACAGAAGAGTAAAACCAGGCCCCACGTCCATGAGCAAGACTAAGCTTTACAGCTTTTTTTTTGTTCATATCTAACTTGAGAGACAGAATTACTCCAAGTTTAAGCTCTCAAAGGAGTATCAGCAAACAGCAAGGTCCTGCTCTTCCATAAATGCAGACAAGCCTGGAAGCAGAGGTGTGGACAACAACCTCCTCAACAGGATACAGTCCCACAGCACTTGAGTCAGGCAGTTAAAAACAGGTCTATTAATAAATCAACAGGCAAAAAGTAAAGATAACGAACCAGGTCTGAGGTCAGTCCAGGAAATCCAAACAATCCTGAGTTCATGATAGGGCTGGAAACAGATACACTGAAACCCAGGAAAGGGCTGAGGCCTGGGCCTTAAACGGTGCTCCAGGGATGATGGGCAGGGAGGTGGGTGGAGGGCCCAGGTAAGGGGGATCAGGTCAATTAAAACCTGTTAGAGCATACTGCCCTGACAGGGAAACACCGTGTTCTAGGGCACAGCTCTGCTGCCCTGTTCCTCAGGAAGAGTTTTCTGAAGGGAACAGGGCTGCTTAAACTTGTTCCTTCCTTCCAGAGCTGCTGTCAAAGAATATTGAGCTGAAGATGATGAGGAAGCTGCAAGAGATGGCAGATCTCTGGAGGAGGAAGGGAAGATGAGAGAAGGGATGAAAAGGGAAACTAAGAGAGAGAGAAGGCAGAGGACAAATTATAATCACTGAACAGAAGCAGGAAACCCTTGCTGCTCACAAGGAACAGAGTCCCTTGCACATGTCGCCTCCCCCAGGCCCCACTGAGATCCCCAGGCAGCACTGCCATGCCACAAGAGCAGCCTTCCTCTCCAGTGCAGACAGGACAGCAGGCAGCTGTCACACCTCTGTGACCCACTGATTCCACTTCCCACTTCAGTACTGGCATTAAGAGAAGGGACAACTTTCAGCAGGCAATATAGTGGGAACATCTCCTCTGCTGAGAACTCCAGGAAGAAATTTTGCTGCCGGACATTTAGAGAGGTGATCTAGATCCCACAAGGATGCTCAGCAGATGCTCTGTTACAGTGACCAGCTCTTGCTGCAGATAGCTGAAGTTTGTTCCTATCAGCTTCCAGGGGAATTTGAAGGTGATTTTCTTGTTTCACACAGCTTACTTCACTAAACTAGAAATAAATTGGCCCTTGTTTTCCTGGAGTATTCAAAACAAAGTCAAATTCCCCATGTGCCCAATGACCATTGCATCACCTGCTGATCCCCATGCTTAGAGTGAACTTTGGTTTTTCTCTGGAAAAAGGATTTTGCAGAAGCAGCCCAGGATCAGTTCCTATCCCCATGGAAGCCCTACAAAGCCACACCACTGCTTAGTTACTCAGTAATGCAGCCCCATGAGACTCACTGCCAGGTCCTCCCAAACTATAACAGCCAAGAAGCTCTATCAGATCTGAGGGTAAGAGGACAATGTAAGAGAGCAGCATGAAGCACTGGACTAAAAATGAGTGTGACAGGTGAGTGACAGGTGAATCAGGCCTTGCATATGGAGGCATCACCATTTTTAGGGTCTCTACAAAGCAACAGAGCTACAGGCAATAGAGCTGGGCCTACAGGTGGGGGCCACAAGGAAGAAAACAGGGTCAGAGCAAACACTAAGCAACATGGGCAACCCTTTTGACTTCAGCCAGGTGCCCACTAGACAGCTTCCAGGCTAAACAGGGCACATCCAGCAAAATTCCTCATTTCTGTTTTTATGAGATTTTCAAAGATGCTGGGGGGGGATTTCTAAATTCCGCTTTAAATTAATGTGACTCAAGTATTGAAAACCTTATGGTAACTTGGCAAATCTCTGCTTTAATAGAGTCTCACTGTAATTATTATCTTATTGTGGAGCTCTGGGATGTACTGCAAGGAGGTCACTGGAGCGTCTCTGGCATTTTCTGAATTCAGGCTGAACAATAAAGAAATCCCATGGGACAAGCACAGCAGTTTAGTGCTTTCAAAAGGACACAGTCCCCCCTCCATATCAGCTTACACAAGGAGGGTTCAGCCAATGCTCCTCATGCCTCTGGGAGCCCAGGAATTACTTTTGAATCATATTAGCAGGCCCACTGTCAGAAGTCTGGAACTCATTTTGCAGCATTCAGCACCTCACTTAGGAAACCTCACAAAGTGTACCAATCAAAAACTTGAAAGCTGTGGAGGAAGACGGCCTCAGTGCATGCTCCTGCTGCAGCAGCTCTATTCTTAGCACAAGGCCAAGAGCCCAGCCACTCCTGTCCAGCAGAACTGGCTTCATTTCTGTGTCTCCAGGCACAGGATTGAAATGCCCCCATTGCCTTGTCCCAGCAGTACTGCCAGGGCACAGTGACCCCAGGCTCTGCACCCAGGGCTTCTCCTCACAGCAGAGCAGCACTCTGAGCTGACCTCTGCCAGCCCAAGCCTCCTGCAGACAGCAAGGGCCCCTCAAAGCTGCACTTGGGCCACGCAGTGCAAGCCCACCCCAAAAGTACCAGGGCACAGAGAGGCAGGGATATTCCCAAGGCATGAGCCCATCCTGTGGGAAATGGTGTGAGCACGGAACACTAAGCAAGACACAGTCAAGCGTGTTGTGTAACTGCAGGCCACACTCACCCTAAACAATGGTTGCCTTAAATCAACAGAAAATAAGATGCTGAGAAGCAGACAGCCAAACAATGAGGAGTGGACGAGGAGAGACCAGGAAGGAGCACTTTGAGCTTCTAAATAAATCTGACAGGGAATATTCGTCTTAAATCAGGGTTGCCACAAGCTGGTTGGAAATCTGCCGGGCCAATTTTCCTGTCATCTTGCCAGTTGCTGGGGAGACAGATGAATTTGCCAAGAGTGGGTTTTTTTAATATCCAAGACCAGGATTTGCTGCACAGGCCCAGACACACTATACATCCCAACTGCACTGACAACCTTGCTTCTGTTCATCTTAAACTGCTCTCCCAACAGAACCACACAGGCGTTACATCAATTCCCAAGACAGGCCCACACTTCTTAAAGTGGAGTCAGGAGAGCTGTGCAACTAAAGCATGGACACAGTGCATGCTGCACTCCCTCTGACCCACGGTTTAGCATAAAATCACCCATTGTCACCACAGACAGCTCTCAGCCCCAGTCTGGACACATTTTTGTTGTGGGTGTGAGATGAGATGCCACCTATTGCTTTCTCTCCACAGTCCAAATCACTCCCATCTTGGTAGCCTTCCAAAGCCTTTGCATAGTTTCCTTTCAAGAGACACACTGGCCCACAACTGGCCACAAAGCTCCCACAGCATCTCAGCACAGAGAACTATGTAAAAACCCTGAATACACAGTACAGCAAGAGAGAACAAAAACAAAAGACTCAAGACTGCAGGTGGAATTTCCAAGACGGGCACTTTTAGCACAGCTTGACCCAGCCTAGGTACCTCCCAGGCCAAGCAGGCTGTGTCTCCCCTCAGAATTTTTAACACATGTCAATTAAATTTTGGCAATCGTGCATAACCTTGTGAAACTAAGGCAGTGGGAGCTCTAAACCAAGCGAATGGGGCTACTGGCACTTAGAGCTGACCTCAGACAGCTAATCTGGGAAGAAAATTATTTTAACTGGTCAGAAACGGATCTTTTTCAGGGAGGAATGAGATTTTTCCAAGGTAATTCCACTGCAGCTTTATTTAGTCACTGGGAAGCCAACATTACAAGCCAGCTTCAGTAGGAACAAATCCAGATGACCTTAACATATCCAGAAATCCAAGCCCTCCCCAAAAACACGCACAGCTCACAGAAAACAAGGGTTAAGAAGAAAACAGCAATTTTCTGCCTGGCATTCGCATAGTTGGATTCTAGCCTGGAAATAAAGGAATACAGAAAAACACTTGTAAAAATACAAACACGATGTGTTCAAATCATGCTTCCATTGACTTTGAACAGTGTTATGCCTGGAGTGAAATGGCTCTGCTGGGCTTAAGCTTGTCCTTAGAAATGCATTCTGAGTTCTCAGCAATGCCATGGGAACGACACGGGCATCTCCAAGGGAAGAATTTGGCCAACTCCATTTAACTATTTAAAATTCCAGGGTTATTTGCAGAATACAGGCCAGAGTCCCATAAAAGCAAAACAATTTGAAGAGAAAGATATTCCAGAATGACTGTGAAATGGCAAACTGCACCCTCTTCTCTCATCAAAAAGCATCCGTTTACAGAGCGATCAGCGCGGGTATTGATTCAGGCAAGGAAGAGGCAATATTTACCTAAGCACCTGCACTTAGGATGTGTCAGACCCACCAAACAGCCTGCAAGCCCAGCAATCATTTACCATGGGAGAGGAGTCTCTATCATTTCAGCCTTCAAAGAGCCATGAAGCAGCAGATAGAGTACTCCAAAGTGTGCATTTTGGCAGTGTGGGAATAAGCCATTCTGTGCCAGAGCCAGAGCCGTCTGTTATGGGTCACGTGGACTCAAGTGAGCTGCTAAAATCCATTCTCACGTGTTCTTCTCCCTCTTGTCACTGTAGTCATCTCTTAAAAATCCCTGTGCCTGGGACTTGAGCAGGAATTTCTCTCCCCACTTTCTCACAAGCAATAAAAAGCAAGCACACAGCTCAGCAGAGAGAGGACAAGAACCATATAAGCCTCTTGCCTCACTTACCGTGTTTCTCCCACAGCCCCACCTGCTGAAGCCAGCCTGGGTGTTGTGAACAGCAGAGGAGGACGAGCAGAGGGTTAAGCCCTTCCTGGAAAGCCCCCAGACCTCCATCATGCTACTCAGTTCAGTCTATCCCTGCTAACTAAGTCCCCCTATTTCCACATCCCAATCTTACAACCAGTTGTTTAACTGGGCATAACTCCGGGCATAAAAGAATTGGAGATGTAGGGAATGCCACCGGGGTTCTCAGCAGAGAAATCTGCAATATCAGGGATCAGTTTAAAGGGCCTGAACCACCTCCCAAAGCAGATATTGATGTGTCCAGAACATGGTTTCCTGGGCTGTCTTTAATAGCATTTTCCAGAATAACATCACTGCTCTCATGTGTGCTCATCAGCCCCAGCATTCTGCACTCCCTGCAAATGTAAGGAGGTGTGCTGGATCTCAAACACCACTTAGCCAGAACAGGGCTCACTTTGGAAATGCGGACCTATTTTTTTGGAAATGCTTTTGTGGTGAATCTCCTCACCAGTGAGAAAGCAAATCTAAACCCCAAACAGTTCTCAGCAGAAGGTAAGCAGGTTCCAAAAAGCACACACTGCCCAATGATGACTATTAGGACATTTTATGTGCCCCTAGGTAATGTTTGGAGGTCGATACCAGAAAATGCACACAGGCAGTCCACTACCAGCACCTCCAGCCTCCGTGCTGACAGGGGAGGAAACACAGGAAAGAAGATTAAATGCAGATTTTAAATGTTCTCCTATTAGTTCCTTTCTGTCAGTGATTGGAGCAGAAAGGACCTCGTTCTGAGAGACAAGCAGCACGTGTTCCTGCTCTGCTTACACAGAACTTTTCGGACTCAGTCCCACCTCAGTTTTGTCACCATATCAGACTCACACAGACACATTACAGGACATCCCCAGTTTACCACTCTCCTATGACAGGGCTGGCTCCATGACACAAGCACACCCCAGCAGAACAGGACAGAAGCAGACCACAGCTTGCACTCCTTGACAGGCAGAGAGAGCATTTCAAGGCCCCCCAAAAGAGTCTTAGAGTTCATCCCCCTCTCTCAGCACAAGCCCAAGCCCTTTTCAGGGAAGAAACTAGGAATTTCTTTCCTGCCAGCCTCCAGCTGAAATGACCAGGCTCCATCAGCCAGTGGGACAGCTGGGTCACATATAGTGGCACAGAACTGGCACCATAACAATAAACACAGAGTCATCTCAGGGCCATTTGGTGGCAGGGATGTGTGGAGTCCCAGCAGGGCTCTGGCAGAGCAGAGTGCCCGTGGCTCCAGGCTGCAGCAGAGCAATCCCCACCAGGACAGGCTGCAGGTGGAGCTGGCAGCACCCTGGGCACCCACAGCCAGGAGATGCTTCTCATTCCCAGGCCACTCCAACACACACTTGAACAACTCTTTCACAATTTCACATGTTCCCAGAGCTACAGAGTTTTGAATCATCTCTGAAAAACCTCTTCAGCTGTTTGTGAGCTACAGAATGATGAAAAGCAAGCTTTGGGGAGGAAAAAACCCCCAGCAAATCTCAAAAGCCTTCCAGCCAGAAAGTGTGGCTGGTGCTTGAGACGTGACACATGGCACCTCCATGCTTTCCTAAATTGGAAAAAGTTGGTCTTTGATTTAACCAAGTTATGAGTGTATGAAAATTGCATACTTAGCATGCAACGTAGTAGAAGCCTTTGTGCAGTCTTAACTCTGCATTAGCATATTCTAAGTCATTTAATTAAGTGTTGCAAATTGTTTTTCTGTTAATTATTTCAGTATTGGACATTATTATTTTCCCTTTTGGAAGACAGAATCTATTTCATGAGGGTTAATAATCCTGCTAACTCTCTTTCCCTTAACTGTTCATTGCTGCTGATAAGGTTCCATGTGCTTTTGTCAGACTGTAGGCTTCTAGCTCATTTATAATTGGATACATCCTGTACCGAGTATCTCTAGAAGTGCTGATATGATATCCCAGATGGTAATATTCCTCTTTTCTCTGCGTGTAATTTCACAAAAAGGCCCACTGACAGCTAGTGTTTAAAGGAAATTCATGTAAGCAGACATGGTAGGTGATCTGATCTGCTTTATATTAGGGATGGGTAAATCCATTCTGATGAGGAAGAAGCAAAGAAGAGTGAATCAGAGCCAGGGAGCAGCATCTGGGAGTCCTGGGCTTTATTCCCAGCACTGTCACTGATCTGCTACAGAACCATTAAACTGCTCCACCTCAGACTTCCTCATCTAAAATGGGCTTATTATTGACTGTACCTACCTGGTAGGTGTCTAGTGGGGATTAACTAATATTTGGAAACACTTTGAGAACCTCTGAGGGAAGGTACAATATAAATGCAAAGCAGTTGCACTGCTGCTCTATTAACTGTTGACAGCCTGCTCTGAACCAACAATGAATGCAAAGAATTAAGGTGAGGAACAGCCCCAATCCAAAAGTCATCCAGAGTGGAGTCCCAACGACTTTTCCAAGGGATGTATCTCCCGTCTGCCTTGCTATTAGTACACAAAAGCAAACCTCTTCATGCAAAAAGGGGCTGCTCAGCAAACCATAAGGGGCTGAAGGCATTATCAGGACTAAATATGCATTAAATTCTTCTCCCATAACTCATTCAAACATTTCACATCTGCAAAGCTGAGCTGGGAATCTCAGAAGAAGGATCTCACTCCATATCCCATGGTACTCTCATCTATATCTTCTCACAAAAAATTATTTGTGACCTTTTAGTTGGTTTCATTCCTGCAACCTGAGACCATTCTAAACCTCTCTGCAGGAAAAAAAGAACAAAAACCCAGTGAGGAAAATAGTTCTCAACCTTCAGACAGCAACTGGCCCCTTTCTTCTGCAAAATCATCCACAAGATACCATGCTCAAGAGCAACAAAGCATTGGACAGCAAGGCAATCATTTTTCTAAAGGCCCACAGGCTGGCCCTGCCCTGAGAAAGAATAACGGACATTGGGCTAGAAAAACTAATGTATTTTAACCTCAAAGCATCACATAAACATTAACCTCATCAGCCTGATCTCGAGGATGTGATATTATTCTTTCCATTCTGTAAAACAGTCTAAAAGATTGAGGAGTACCTCGCTCTGCAATCCACTCCAAGCAGCAGCAGTGGTACTGCCCCTCTTCAGCCTCCTTCCCTCTCTCTTCACCCAAAGATGTTTATCTTTCTCTTAAACTCATACACGTCCCAAAGTAAATTAGAAGGCCAGGGCACCAGGCAGGGCCAAAGGCTAGCACATGAATTTACTGTGCTGTCTTCAGTCTCCCAGAAGCCTTTCCTGAGTCCTAATAAAGATATCTGAAACAAGATGCTAATGCTGGATTATCCAGGTAATCTCCCAGAGTTACTTCCCTGGTTTGCCTGGTTATAAATAATGAATTAGGCCTTTACTTATTATTTCTTCTGCCCTTTAGGGTCGCTGTGAGGCTGGGGAAGGAATACAAATTTAAGAATATTAGATCCATTTATTAATATCAATTTCTGCCAATCCTGCATGAGAGATGTCCCTCGCCCTGTGCGTGCCACTGATACTCTGAAGCGGCTGGGATGTTAATGGCATGGATCTAATAGCTGTGAACTGGCCCAGCCTTACTCACCATTCCCAGAAATTGAATTTTAAAAAGGCAGATGGGTGCTTCATAAGTGGAAACAGAATCATGTGCCAGTTTTCATTTCTTTTCCATTCCTGAGCACTGGTGAAATGAAGTCTCCCCACTTTGTTCACATAAGCCTGTCATAACAATTTAGTCCCCCTCTTAAGGGCCCCTGTTATTCCCACGCTGGATTTCTAAAGCACCACCTTAACCCTTTCTCTGCTGTCTTCCACCGCAGCACCCATTCAGCTGAACACGGTCACAACAACCACACAGGCTTCCAGGGATCTTTAGGCTGAGAGAACAAGATCTGTCCCACAGCCCCTTTGCTTCCTCCCTCTTGCCTTATTCCATCTGCTCTTTGACATTAAGGTAATTAATTCCAGTCATAACTATGAGTATGCCTGCAGGACTCACTGTGCTGGAAGTCCCAAGCTAAGCCTTACTCAAGGGACTGGGATTAATTTCAGCTACAGTCTCAATGCTGGTACTCCTTAGTGCAGACAGCTTTTACCACCGGACTCCTCAGCCTGCCCATGGGTCTTTTGGCAGCAACAGCAATCACAACAACGTGCTCACAGAGGTCGGTATATTCCAAAGAACCCACACAAAATGATGCCTCTTGCCTTCTGTTCACCACTGTGAACATAGGTGGCCACATGAGCACTCCTGGTAGGCTTCAACTGTGCAGTTCATTTAATTACCTTAATGAGTCTCATAATAACTTCAAAAGCCCCTCACTAAAGGGATCAGTCACCAGCCATCAGCTGAAGGGAGTAGAAGCCATGGAAGCAAGAGTGGTAAGTTTCTCTAACTTGAATATAAAGATGTTTTTGAGAGCCCAGAACTGCACAGAGCTGGACTGGGCAGGATAGGGTGGGATCACTACTGACCAGTCTGCTTGAGCTCTCCTGCTGGGCAGTTACTGAGACTTCAGCAAGGCCCTCATCAATCTCCACCTCTTTAGCAACAGACTCAAAGGCCAGGCCAGGAGCCATCCCACCTGCACTGAAGGCACAGGGATCACTTCTGTGCTGAGGATCCTGGGACAGAATTTGAGTCTTCATTTGAGTCTTCAGGGTTTGTTTCAGTCAACTCTTGAACTCCAGACACATCCTCAATAAAGCCAGGCCAGGTCCATCACTGTCCCCAGATGTACAAGGAAGGCATCCTTGTGAATCCAAATTTCCTCTGGAATCCTCACCTGCATCTCCCTCCTGCAACACCCAAGGCTTGCCCAGTGAGTGCAGCAGCACACTCCAGCACATTCTCTCTTCAGAGTCCCGACTGTGGTCATGCTGCAAAAATAATTGGAAATCTCAGCCAAAATACATGAGGAAAACAGATTTTGCAGTGCAGAGTTTCTCCAGGTTTCAAAATACTTCTGAAATCTTTGTAGAGTCAAGAAATGTACTGTTTTCTTCCTTTTCCACTTTGATGTTGTTTCATCTACAACTTTGAAACGTGGATCTCCTTTCTTAAGTATAAACACAGCTCCTTAAATGCCCTTATGCTTAAAATGCACCTTTTCAATATCAGCCACATATTTGAAACAAAACAGAGTGTATGAATCGCTGCACTGGAGATTGTTAACATAGCTAAAGGGAATAGGCCTGAGTGATTATCCCAAGCAGTGGGCTATTGTTGCTGGAGATGGTTCCCTGGAGCACCTTTCATGGCCCTCAGCATTTGCAGATGTTTCCTGTTTGCTCATGGACCCTCTGGAAGTCAATGGCAGATATTAGTGACTTCCTCTCCTACAGAGTGCAAGTGCTGTCTCATGAGGAAAGACCAGGCTGCCACAGCACTTGAATTAGGACCTGACATTCCCTTTTCTCCCTTGAAGCACAGACCATTTGTTCCCCTTCTCTCTCACGTGGCATACCTGAATCCCTTGGGGAATGCTGCTAATTGAATGGGAAGTGAGACTGTGAGCAAGCAAAGGCAGATGGCTACAGCTGAGGGATAAGTCAGATGCAGCTCTAAATTCTGCTGCCAACTGAAAGCCCATGCCTTGGAGACTAGGGGATTTCAGCAATGGCCTCAGTGGGAAGGTCATAGCAGTGGATATTCTCTCTTTTCCAGGCCCAGGTGATGAGCACAAAGGAGCTGTCTGATCACCACACCTGAGGCATAACCCCCTAGGACCATCTGGAGAAACGCTCACCACCCAACCTGAAGGTTTCCTTGCAATGTTGATGTACATAGGATTTCATCCCCTTGAATTTGCCATGAAATTGTTATCTTGCAGCCTTCAGAATCCCACAGCAAGCTTGGGAAGGAGCAGAGGGAAGTGTGGGAGACATGGAGGGCAGAACACTGTGCTGTTCATATCTTGTAGCCCAGAAGAAAGGAATGTCTCCAGACCAGTTCTACATTTCACTGACAATAAAAAACATCTTAAAGCTGGTGTTGATCAGCCAGAGCTGGAAAAGAGTGAGAACACACAGAAATTGCTGCTGCTTCTGGTGAGTATTGTATGAAATAGGGTGACCTCAGAGGCCTATGAACAATGTATTCAAAGACCCAATCCCAGACCCCAGAAATGCAGGAGGAAGCTGCTAGATGCACATCCACTAGGGAAAATAGGAGCAGGCTGAGCCTTGCCATGTTTCTGAGGCAACTAAAAACAAACCAGGCTAAGGAAGAGAGATATTGAGAGAGAAGGGGAAGGCACTTCCTCACTGTACATTAGAAATACTACACAAGGGTTCAATTTTAAACCCACACACCAGAGTGTTTGCCAATTCTTTGTGGATCATTTGATATCATCCCACAACCACAGCATCCGACATCAGCCTGTGTAGAGCAGCCTGCAGCAATAGCAGGCTGCCTTCCACCTTTTCACAGTCTCAGAGATAAGAACATGAAAGATCCCTGTCCAATCCTGGTGGGATGGGCAAGGTGGCAGCTGATCATGCCCCTAGTATCACTCATCTGGAGACAGCTCTCATGCAGAGGAAAACCCTGACTTCAGCACTTTCACAAAAGACATTTAACTGCATCTTGTTTGGTCAAACTCCTCCTGGAGTAATTACACTCAGCTCACAGCCATCCTTGTCAGGTCAAACTGGCTGCAAGAGCTGCTGGCATGGTCTGGAGAGCAAGGCAGGCCCACAGCACTGCCAGCTCCTGCCTCCCCGTGCCAGCTGAAGCTAGTGCAATGAGGGGAGGATTTTCTCCCTTCCGTGCCCTTCAGCCACATCATTCATCTCCTGCCCAAAAGTAGGAATGGTGCAAATTTCCAGGCAATGCCAGAGTTTATCAATGGCTGCATATGGCTGATGGAGTGATCCTTGCAGTGTAAGGTCTCTGTTCACTTTTGTAATGCTGTGTCACCCACTCCTCTCCTGAGCAGAGGTCAGCTTTTAAACAAGGACAGAGGGAAAGCAAGTTTAGATGCAGAGGAGGCAGTAGAGATTAGAGCAGCCAGAGGAAAGCTGAAAGTCATACTGTGGTATCCCATTGCCTTCTCTCTGACAGACCTGGCTTTTAAACACCACTCCCGTGTGTCACTCTGCAGTGACTGCTCCATGAATTTATTTACCAAGGCAATCCAAGAAAACAAAGAAAAAAAACCCAGGAAGTTACTCAGATTACAAGTCTGCACAATTAGAACCTTGATATTTCTGGCAGTGTAAGACAGAGGCACATTAATAAATAATACTTTGCTCTTTTACAGCACTTTTCCTCTAATGATCTCCAAGCAATTTACAAGTTTTTGCTAGCTGAGCTTCACCAAACCCCTGCAAGGCAAGGAATAGATAAATTGAGTCCCTTTGCTCCCAGACAAAGTTAAGATCTCTGGGAGGGAACAATGTAATACACCAAAGCAGCACTGCCAAATGCATACAAATACAAAAATAAGCCAAGTGCAGTGTTTTTAACTGATCAGCAATACCTAAAATACCAGCTTAAGCTGAGGCTTCATCATGCTGGGCACTACCTGACATGCAGTGATGATATTCCTTGAGCCAAGGACATGAGACATGCAAAGCATAAAAGAATGTGGGGTCAGCACAGATAGGAAACCACCTAAGAAATGTCTTGCATGCATGGCAGTGCTCTAATCCACACACAGCATGCCCTGGCTGCTTGGGGCTGGCACTCTGTTGCAGGAAGAATATTTTCTGAACACCTGAGCCATCAGGGTCTGGGCTTCCCTCAGGAAGGAGCATCTTTGGCATGCAGGGCCCAGACAAAACAGAGGCACTGGGCAGCAGACGGCAGCAGGGCTGGGTGGCAGCCAGCTGGCTGGGTTACATGGAGCTCATTGGGCAGCTGCCCAAGGCTCCAGATCACAGGAATGTCACCCAGGTGAGCACTGCAGAGCTGAGCAGATTCACATCTAACCACAGGAGCCTGGAGCTGAAGTGGATGCAGGCTTCAGCCCCTGTACCACTCTGGGGTCCTTCCTTCCACTCTTTTATCCTTGTAAATTGTGAGATTTTCTAATGCACTCTGAAAAAGAGAAGTCCTTCCTCCTGGGAGCAGAAAAAGCTGCTGGGTTAGGACAGGGGGACCCCAAAGGCTGGAGTGCCTTCTGGCCACAATTCCTTGACTGATCCCTGGGGTCTCACACTAACACCATTATCTCCCTTGGCTCCTGGGAGTGAAGAAACCTTCTCTGGCTGTTTTGCCCTAAAAGCTCAAGAGATTGACCTTTGCTTATTCTTTCCCAGGCTTGTTAGAGCCAGGTCCTAAGTGTGCTGACTAATGATGGCAAGCTTTAGTGCAGACCAGGCTGTGCTGCAGTCAGAACAGAGCCTGATGCTTGTCCCACATGAGGAGGTGTGCAAAAGCAGAGAGATCCTGGTGATTTTTTGCACAGCTTGGCTTCTCCAAGCCCGAAACAGCAGGGCAAGCACAGCAGAGGGGCACTGCACAACTGGGTGGGCAGTTGCTGCTCACTGTCTGGCCTACTGCCAAAGCCAGCTGATTTACCACCCTGTCAAGAAGAGAAATTAGATGCCCTGCTTAGAGGTTTATATTTATTGGAACAGAAAAAAAAAATCAACAAAGAACCTACTCGGTGACGGCTAGAAATATGTGTAAACCAGTTAAACACACTTTATAAAATCTTACAACAATAATACACTTTTACTGAAACAATCACAGGAGCAATTTCACCTGTACTTACTGTCCAGTCATCTGAGCACAAACAGCTCTGAGATTTATGTGCGAGTGGAAACATAATTTCTATTATCTTCGACATTAAACTTGGCAATGGAAAATCCCATGCCTGGAGTGCAAAATCAATTTCAATAACCAGAATAGCAAGAAGTCAAAGGCAGGACTTGGAAAGGACATGAGTTTCTCAAATAGCCAGCCAGCTTTCTTCATAATGGGAATGCCACTGGGATAGGATGGGATGGGCAATTGGACTTTCTGGCTAGATTTTCTCTCCCAGCATGAAATATTGCTGTAGTTACATGAGGCGGGTTCTGGACCACAGTAGTGGCTCTCAGATTTTGTTTTTTTCTGTTAAACCCCACACTTGGGGCATACAAGACAGGAGAGCAATGACTGAACTGCAGGATCTAAGGCTGCTTTTCACTGTACCTAGACCTGAAATATAGCTAGTCCAAAATGCTGGCAGGACTGAGGTGTGTCAGAACAAGATGTGCTGATTCCTGCAGGAGGTGATCTTCCCCTCATCCCAGTCCTCACTGCAGCAAAGGTGTTGTGTGGGAGGTTTCCTGGATAACAGGTTAGGGATACAGGTGGAGCTGGTCCTGCCTTTGAGGGGGCAGAAGAATTAGGTAACCAGCCAGGATCCATGCCAGGCCGATTCGCTGCAGTCACAAGACATTGCCTTAACCCTGACACACAAACTTCATGTCTTTTCCCACTGTGGAGGTTTGAGGGTGACAGAGGAGAGCTGCTGTAAGCATAACAACTCTGAATATTCCTTGTGCCACTGAAGTACCAGCCCTTCCTGTAAGCTCACCCCAAATTGCTATATTCTGCTTTGGAGGCAAAATGCAGACAGCTTGCTGAGCCCTGAAGCTACAGACACCTGGATCCAGGGTTTGCACCAGCTCAGATGTGATGGCAGGAGCTCCAGGGGTTCCTGAATCATCATGCCATTCCTAGAAGTACCAGCTGCAGATGGGGAAAGCTGCAAGTATGGGCTCAGAAGTGATGCCTTCACACACTTACCTTTTTGCATTCTCTTTTAGGACCTCCTCACAAGGGACTGCTTTACAGAAAGCTGGAGTGACAGTAGTGCTGAACCAAGTACTCAGATCCTCAATGCACGCTTGTGCAGACAACACTTCAGATTTCCCCCACTTCCTGTGCTTTCCAGGGAGTCATGGCGGATTTTAATCCATTTTAATCCACCCTCTGGAATCAAGACAGGCCTCTACTAGGACACCTTTGCCCTGCGAAGGCAAATGTTTTGCCCGCACATTGCAAACACTGTAGGTTCCCCTCTGCCGTAAATTCAAGATTGAAGCACAGAACAAGCATTTCAAGTTTACCAGAAAAGACATAGCACATACAGACACAAAAACCTTCTAAAAGAGGCAGTAAAAAATTAAATGCCATCTTCAGTGCAAGAATATTCACAAGTCACAAAGACTGAGCCTCTGCCATGAACTACAATCAAGAAATGAACCCAAGGCATGAAGCTCTCTCTCAGCTCCCCTCACTCATGTCTGTATGATAATGAACAGCCAGCTCTGCAGAAAAGGAGAGAGACTCCTGAGTGATCCTCCCTAATAGATTCGTCTTTTATCATGTTTTCATGACCTTTGTAAAAGGCAATTTAAATTCTAATTGTCCTGTGAGCACCACAGGAATCAATTAGTGACAAGAGATGTTAATTGTGCAGACTGGGAGGAGGCATTGCTGGGCTGCTCAGCTCCAACACGGGGTTAAGAGCCCAGGGGAATGCTGGGATGGTCGGGGCTTTAATCAGTCCTCCCTTTTTAATGGTTTCCATGTTGTGCTGCAGTTGTCAAGGTCCATTAGTCTTCTGGAGCACTGGAGGAAGCAGTGGCATCCCCTTCACTCCTGCACTCCCCAAGCACATGCACAAAGGATGAGAAGGAGCTGCCACTGAGAAAGCAAATCCTAAAACCTCACTCTCTTTTTGTTCTTGCTTCCTCTCCCTGCAGACCCTGCATAGGAATCAGGTTTTGGGCACTGGCAATTACAAAGCAAACGCTTAATGTTGGTGGGCTGTAAGGGAGATGTGCCTGGTCCTGTCACCTAAAGATCCAGCTTGAGCTGTGTGTGAAAAGGAAACCCTCCTGGTTTTGTATAGAGCACAGTGCTTCTCCGTGAAGACCCTGGCACTGATCGCAGTAACCCTTGAAATGCCAGACAAAGGGCAGGCTGGATGCCCAGGATTTAGACTACACAAGCGTGGTTAGGGAAATTTTGCCAGAGCCAGAATGAGAACACGCAGCTCTACAGAGTGTCCAGTCCATCCTGGTACCTCCCAGAAAAGAGGACTTGGCACAAGTCATCAGGGGCACCCTGAGGTACAGCATTTGTTACCTGCTCCTCAGGGGAAAGCAGTGCTACCCTCACCTGTACCCCCTGGCTGCCACAGTTACCCAGTGGCTAAGGAGTCCTCAGCATCTCCAAGAGATGCAGCATGACTTCATGCCAGGAAAGCTTGTGCTGTGCCAAGTCATACATCTGGGATGGTTAAACCCCCCAAAAATAATAACCCAACCACTGTTTTCTACTAAATACTATCACAGGCCACTATCACCACCCAAATCCCTCTACATTACCCACGTGGCCAACCAGCAGCCTTGGGAGATGCAGGTGCCTTAATTACTTCTGTTCTGCCTGAAACATAGTAAATGCTCTTCTTTCTCAGCAAATGCTGTTCTTGGGAACGCTCTTCCCATGCACACAGGTTGATTTGGGTTTTTTGTTATATTTTATTTTTTAAATATGTCACATTCTCTAGTCTCTGGAATACGTGTTGGGAACCATTTTCTAAAGAGCACTAAACACAATGGGAATGTCCCGTATGACACTCCATCACATATCCTAGCAACATTAATGTCATTTTCTGACCTCGGCTTTAGGCATCCCACCCAGAAGAAAGGAGAAGAGAGAAGACCTCAGAGTCTGTGAAAGTCTTGGTTCTGCTCCTTGGTGGTGGCATCAGAGCCTTCCCTTAATTCATGAGCATGAAGCTGAGCACAGCTTTAGCTACCTGTAATTTGGAAGAAATAGTTAACCTGATTACCAGGGATCCTAAATTTTTAATGCAATTCCCACATGCAGGAAGTTTTCTGAGGGCAGCAAGGCTTGAGCACACTGGGAGGATCCTAGATGGAGGATGGCCTAGGTCAGAAAGTTTGCTAAGGAACTAAGTAAGCCAGAGGGAGCATGTGATGTGGCCAAGTTTGATGTGCAAGCCAGAGGGGCAGGAAGGAGCCTGGAATTAGTGTCACACTGAAAATTCTGAGACATATCCTCTGCAAGGGACCCAGAACTTCACACCAGCACAGTGGACTCCTGCGGCACAAACAGGAAGAAAACCTGGCAGGTGTGAAGTGCAATCCCCACATGAGGTTCCTCCCACCCCTTGCCAGAAAGTCCTTTCCAGCTGCCACATCCATTTGCCTGAGCAGTGCAACAAAGCCAGTTTCACGTCCAACAGTACAGAATTAGCAATTTCTCTACTCACCCTCTGCCCAGCACATCTACAGAGCCTTTGCTGAATTTCCATTAAAAATAATAATGCATTTTGTTCTGCTTCACAAGGCCCATTGGTCACCTGCCTGTATCTCTTTCAGACTCCACTAGTTCTTCCTTTCTTTCACCAGCATAATCATTTTATGCTCTCATCTTTTCCTTCCATTATCTGGGTGACTGTGGACATGTTTTTATTGCCAGGATTTACAAAACAACTCAGTCAACCCTTAGATAGAGCAGAGCTGTCCCTGCTCTAGAGGAGGGAAGCAGTGATTGTGTGAGTTGATCCCCACACCACAAGCGAGGCTCCTGAGGTGCAGCTGATCAGTCTCACCCCTGGGGTTACCTGAGCCCCCCATGGCAGAGCACAGTGCTCCACAGGCTCCTGGCACAGATGGAACGGGGTCTGTTCTGCTGCAAGCTTTGATGCCCTCACACCAAATTAGCCAACAGTGAACCCAGTCTTTTCAAACCAAACAGGAAACAAGTGCCTTCTGAAGGGCCACGACAGAACTAAGTAAAACAGGCTCATCCATCACGAGATTCCCTGAGGCACCACTTGCCCGCGCCTAGGGACCAGCTGAGCAGTGCAACTCCCTCTGGAGGCTGCTAATGCCTTCCTCTGCTCTCTGAAAAGGATGACAGAGGCAGGCTCACTCCTTCCTTTCCCACTTTATTCATTCCCCAGCATCTGCATTGCGTGCTAGCACAGCCTGCACTATCCCTGAGCACTCAGGGAGGGCGGGAGAGCTCCAGCCAAACCCACGGCCTCAGCAAAGGCTGCGTGCACAGCCAGGCACTCGGCACGACAGGGAAGCCTCACGTGTGAGCTGCTCCTGGACAGGAGCTGATGTAAAGAGCTGCCAGAGGAAACCTTTTTCTTGGCACAGCAACTTCTAAGACTTCCATAAATCCAAGGAATTAGTCTGCATAATATCTAATCTGCTAATGACATGGATATTGTGTATTACACGTGCACATGGCATAGATATTAAATGTAGAGGTGTTAATACAAAAAACGGTGAAGTGTATCATACACACCTAATTACCAGTCGTTACTCCAGACAGAGCCAGTTTTGCATATGACTTTATCTTCAGCATTCACTGAGTGTGCCTTAGGGGTCCCAATTTTCCTAATCCTAATTGTAATCTTTAACCTTCCTTTTAACCCTCCAAAATTGCTGCCCCGAATGCCTCCTGTGATGCTGTTACTTATTCACAGTTAAAGGCAGCATTATTTCAGCAGCCCATCTACCTCTTGCTCTCCTGATTCTCTCTATTCACAGGCAGCTTTGCTTCTTTCCTTTTTCTGTTCAGCTGGAATAGCCTGTAATGGCTCCCCCACAGATACTCACTCCCCACCTGTCTCAGTCCAGGGATGACAGCTGGAATCAGGAGCCTTGCTGACAGCAGGCACTGGTGGTTTCCATGAGCTGAACTGTGCCCAAGGCAGGTGCTAAAGCTTCAACAAATTTTGCTCTTTTTTTTTTTTTCTCCTCTGCTCCTTTACAAAAGGAGAGAGGCCCAAGTACAGGTACCTTGAAAACCACACCAGATCCTACACCTCAGCAATCAAGCATTTCTTCAACATTTCTTTTCAGAAAGGAAAGGAATGGAGTGAAAAACAAGTAGCAGTTATGAGAACTGGGCTACAGAGAGCGGCCATCAAGACAGAAATTTCATTTGCCAAGTAGAAATTTAAACTGATTGGCTTCTAGTAGCATGGAGTGAATGTGGACACTAATTTGACTTAAAAGCCACTATTATTTTTCAAAACCATTTTCCCCAGCTGCCAGAAAATACAGCCACATCCAAAAGCTATAAGAAAACATATCAAGTTTCACCAACTGAAATGCAGCCAGGTTCCCATGATGGCACCTGGCACTGACCACATCAGAACAAAGTCAAGCCACTGAGTCCAGCAGCAAAGATGCTTCTTTGTTTATTTTACTTATTTTATCTTTGTAGCACCAGCCCTGCCTGTACCAAGTCCATATAGCCCTGAGGCTACATATATAACTCAGCCTCCTGCTGTCAAAAAGAAAAAAAAAAAAAAGACAATTTGGCTCTCTCAGCACCAACTCAGACCATTTGTGTCTGGGCAGGGACTGATGATGGAGCCTGGCACAAAGTCTTTGTCTGGCTCTAATATACTTGTTCCTGTGTCTGGCCATCAGGATGCTTTGGTGGAGCTGTGTCTGCCCTGCTGGGAAACATTAACATCTCTTCCAGAGCTCTGCTAGAAACTGCTGCCCTTTTGTGTCCACTACAGTCTGATGCAGAAGAGAAAGCCATCGTGTTCCCTCTGTGCTGGGGTGTCTTCCTTTTTCCCCAATCATAGCATTCTATAGGTTGGAAAAGACCCCTACAATCATCATGTCCATCCATTTGCCCAGCACAGCCAAGGCCACCACTAACTCCTGTACCCAAGTGCCACATCCACACAGCTTTTAAATCCTTCCAGGGATGGTGACTCCACCACCGCCCTGGGCAGCCTGTGCCAGGGCTTGACAACCCTTTTGATGCAAAAGTTTCCCTAATATCCAATGTAAACCTCTCTCAGTGCACCCTGAAGCTGTTTCCTCTTGTCTTGTTGCTTGTCATCTGGGAGAAAAGACCAACCCTCTCCTGGCTACAACCTCATCTCAGGTTCTATCTGATGCAGGGATATTGTAGCAACTCTTCACTTGCTTTTCCCTGCTTCCTGAAACTGAGTTTTCACAAGGAAAACATGACATTGTGGCCAGCAAACAGCACCTGTTCATGGGACTTGTCTCAACTCTGTGTTACACAAGCTGATGGTCTCTGGACAGTGTCTAAAACAGCCTTTCCAAAGCTGAGACACACAAACTTTTTCTGGAATCCAAACTGCAAGGAAATGAAAGCAAGGGGAGTTAACATGACCACAAACAGCAGCTGGCTTTAAAGGTTCTTTTACTTATATTTGCACAACTGTAAGAGCAGAGGAGCTTTCTATGTTGCTGGTGGTGGTACATCCCTGATAATGTTCCTAAAACTGGCATTCTTTTGTCAGTTTGAGAGTCTCACATTTTGCCAGGCACTCCTGAGCTGGGGAGGAGTGCTGGGGCACACAAGCCCTGGCTGCAGCAGCTCCATGGGGAGGCAGTGGGGTCTCTGTCTCAGGGCAGGGAACAAAGCAGGCCCCTCTGTGAGCGAGCGTGCAGCCCCTGACACTGTGCTGCCACAGGAATCTGTTAGAGCAGCCAGGGCTGCAATTAAAGTGTCCTTTGTCCGTGTTAGGGGAGGGGACTGTACTGGCAGACCGAGAACATGGAAAACTTGGATATGAGTTGAAGCTAATGGGAGGAAACAAGATTGTTTTAACAGCGGCAGCCACTGGGTGGTAGAGTCTGCTACCGAGAGAGGTGGCCAAGGAGGTGCTGCTGCCAGGGGCCACGGTGGCCCATGGAGAGCAGGAGCTACTAACTCAGGGATGCCCTAAAAATCCTGGGGGGAGCTGCAACCCCAGTGGTCCAGCCAGCCCCGCTTCCACAGGTCACATCAAATCAAAGCAGAAGGAGCGTGTCCTTGATGAAAAGGAGGGCACAAAATTACAGTGAACCCCCCAATTAAACTGAGGCAAGATGGATAACACAAAAATCAGCTCCAAGATCAATATTTCTATTCATTTACAAGCATAACAAGGTTAAAGAGGTGAGCAGAGTAAATAATTAACTAATTTACAGGATTTTGCTTTTTTTTTTTCCAAACAGAGTCATTTTATTCTCCTGGGTGATTAGCTATGCAGTTGACATTAATCACAACTGCAGCAATTATTTGAAGTATTTGATTAATCAATCCGGAGGAAAAGGAGAGCTAGGCCAAACTACCCTTGCTGTACAGCCCTGCTGGTCAATCAGTCAATACACAGGTGCTGGCTTTCAGAAAGGTGACGTTTCCTGCAGGGCATAACCAGTCCTCTGCCTGCCTGGATACAGCAGTAAGATGAATAGAACACTTCAGATAAGGAGGATGCTTTCCAGCTGAATTAAAGAGTATTTATTAATGCTAGACTTGCTGAATTGGGAATCTCAACTTGTGGCCTTCAGCTACTGAAACACAAATACAATCAAATGCTTGCCCAGACCTGATGATACATGTGAAAAAATACCATTACAGAGCAGTGTGTGTCAGCCAACACTGGCAGGGGGCTGAAACTCCTAACTCTTTCCTTCTCATCTATAATCTGAGAAGTGATTTCAATTAAGGAAGAACAAGAAGCACAGAAGGTGGTCTGAACATTATTATTATTAAAAGATCAGATTGGAGAAGATCAGGTATATACTTTCTTTTTCTTGCTATTTTTCCTTCTAATAATAATTCCTGGAATTTTTTGTTTACAGCTCCTACTCCTGGTAGCAGTGATCTTCAAACTGAATTGGAACTCCAGACTTGGCAAACCACTGAAATCAAGTTTCAGCACCTTTTTACAATTCTTACACCTACCGACAGACAGCTGGTAATGTGCTATATGATAATACATTCTCAGCTGGTTTTGCTCTGGATTAGGCTACTGCTTTCAAAAATGCAAATGTTAACTCCCAGAACAAACTTTGCCTGATGATGTTAAGCTTATGTGTAAACTGAAATGCAGCAGACTTTCATTACAAGAGCTCAACCATTTAAAAAGATGAAAATTACAAGATGGGGCACATTTTTAAAACAAATATTAGAACATTCAACCTGTATTTTTTTGATTGTGTTTCCCCATCTAACACTTCTACTGCTGCATATAAATGAAACTAGTGTTTCTTTAACACAAAAACTGTAAAGGATCAAAATTCTTTTGGATTGCTGCAACTCCTGCAGGGAATTTGCCTCACGACCATGGCCATGAAAAGCTCTGCTGTGTGGCTGCAGATTGCACTCTCTTCTGGGCACAACCCAGGTGGAAAATAAGCTCTCCTGTGTGCAAACAGGACACCAGACTGCTAAACTCCCAAAACTTTTGCACACAGATCCTTCGTGCACAAAGTTAGGAGGTTCCCACTCCAGTAGAGGACACACTGCAGGAAGAGAGGCAGGGTCTAGGATAAGGCACTACATACATGCTTTTGGTAAGATCAACCACTCCAAGTGTTTTGTCTGCTCCTCAAGCAGCATATTTCTTACATCTGGCATGCAAAATACTGTGATAGTGAGGAACATCCCATTTTGATTTAAATGAATGCATTTATTTCCAAAAGGGAGACCGTAAGTTAAACAAACACATTTCTCTCTTTGCACATGAAAGCATTGTTTTGTCACAGATGTACAGTATAATACATTTATTTTCTCAATTGTTTTGTATTTGTAAGGCACTGCCAGTTATTTGGATGGGTTTGTAAGGATGAAGCAAATTGCTCTGTGGGGCTCTATTCAGGGAACATAATATTCCCACAAAAGCACCATAATTCTGCATGCAGCAACACAAACTGCCACGACACTGCAGCAGCTGGCAGGGTGGATAGAGTTAGCATTATCAAAACCAGCACGACAACTCCACTCCAAAAGCCCCTTATATGCATAAATTAATGATGAATGTACATTGATTAGCCCCCACCCAGACTCCAAGGAACCCTGCCTTCCTGCAGTGGAATTTGGAACCTCACCACAGTTGTTCTGTCCACTCATGAGGCCTGGGGAGCACTTCAGCTTGTCCTTGGATCACACTGGCCTTGCCCAAAGCTCACAGGTGTGCACTGGGGCAGACCAGGGACTGTGCTACAGCCCTGAGCCACGGGGAACAGCCAACAGCACAGAATGGCATCAGCAACGTGCCAGGAGGGGCATTTTGGGAGGTCTGCCACACAGAAAGCTGAGAGGAAGAACATCCTGCCAGGGATCACGTCTGTGTTCCAGAAGCTGGATATAAATTCAGCTGCACCTATCCTTCTGACTGAGTACCTCCCTTCTCCAGGCATGCAGAATGGCAAAACAAGCTGTCACAGAAACACTTTATGAGACTGTTTTTCATCCCAGCTACAACAAGCTGGAAATGTGCACAGGCCCAGTGGACATTGCTGCCCCCAAACTCTCAGGCTTCTCCAGCTATTTGCCAGCTTCCTCCACAGCTCTAACCAATTCCCACTTGGCACACTCTGCCTCCCTGAAATTGACCACAGAGGCCTTCCTATGCATCTCTAAGTCCTTCTGGTTACACAAAAATGGGGTTTAAAAACCAAGAAAATACGTGTTCTGAATACAGGCTGACTAGCCCACATTACTTAACTCAGGTTAAAGCTGGACTAAGACAAGGCAGGTTGACCTGGAGGCTCAAGTAAAACATGATGTGGGAATTCATATTTCAAGTCAACTTGTCTGGTTTGATATTGAATCTGAGTCCAAAGCTTTTAGCATGCATAGGCAAATAGGTTTGTACTGAGTACAAAAGACAATAGTAATGATCTATAGGCAGAGTGAATAAGGAAGCCTCCTGTTCTACTGCTGCCTCTCCAAAATATCCCTGCATTTTTCCTGTGTCAGGTGACTTGATCTTTAACTAAAGGCACTTCCTTCACTTCCTGACTTGTTTCTGTGGGTCATCTGGGGGGCTGCTGAAGCCAGGCTTCTCCTTGCATGCTAATGACTCCTCTCAGCCTAGGAATGTGCTTTTGGGTGCTGCCTCTGTCACCATACACAAGCTCAGCTTAAAAGAATCCAGCACAGCCTAGTTTATATGAGCAGGTGCACTGAAACTGAGCAAAAAAGGAAAATCTGTGTCAGTAGGAAAATAAGGAGAGGAGCAGTGCAGGGGGGCCTTAAAGAAACAACCACCCTTTGCTTTATACTCATTGTCATCAACAGACACGAGAGCTGCAAGCTTCATGAAGAGGTCCAGTGGTGATTGAGACATCTACTTCAAGGTCCAGTCTCTACTGGAATCCTTTATCCAGAAGTTGTCTTCCATGGTTCTTCTAAGCCAATCTTTCCATCAGCTCTTTATATACAACATCATTAGCAGCTTGTAACAGCTCATGACCTCAGAAAATTTGCTGTTTAGAGCACTGACAGATAATAATAACAAGGCAGAAGGGAATTTGTGCAGAAAAGAAATCTCAGCTTTCTAGACCTTTTTGCAGGATAGTGTTCGTTTTGATCAGTCAGCTCTAATGTGGAAGCCAGGAAAGAGCTGACTCAGTGAACACACTAAGTGGTGATTTCACACAGCAACCTAATGATGACAATGATGATGTTGTGGTAACTCGTGTACAGCTACTGAGCATCACTGGGAGAGAAGGAAGAGCCCTGCTGTATTGCTGTGATTCCTAATAGACCAGTAGAATTCCTGTTGTCAGAGTCCTAAGGGAGGTCTTGAACCATTGCTGGAGCTGAGAGGTGGCAGGAAAAGGCAGTGTCAGCTGAGTTCTCTAAGCTCTCTGCAGAGGTGAGTCACCATTATCCCTGTTTTGCACCTCCCTGTGATTAGCCCAAATTGACTTACCCCAAATGAGTATCCCTCAAGATGTCCAGCCCAGCTTTTCCAATTCCCAGCCTATCACTCATCAAGCCACAACAACAGATCCCTGGAAGACTACAGCCCCTGACCTCTGAAGTGGCAGTGACTAAATCCCATAAGGAGCATGAGAGCTGAGATGATTTTCCTGCTGCTGTCTGTTACCTAAGAAAATTCTAGAGAACACTGTTCTCACAAAAAGGACAGGAAGGCAGTGCTGTTGCAGAGTCAGAATGTATCCATTGCATGGGTGCGTTGGTCCTGGCTCTTTTGCCAGCCACAGCAAAGAGAATAATTACACAGAAACAACTCTGATAGGAGCAAGCAGATTATCTGTGCATTTGCTAGCAGGTTTGGTAAGGGTGTTGTAGAATCATGGAAAGGTTTGGATTGGAAGGCACCTCTTGTTCCAACATCAACTTGTTCCAAGTCCCTGCCGTGGGCAAGGCCACTTTCCACTAGAGCAGGACAGTCCATGACCTCGATCACTGCCAGGGATGGGGCACCCACACTTGACAGGGTCTGTAAGAGCCCAGTGCCAGAGTCTCACCACCCCCACAGGGAAGAATCACATCAATTAATGGCATGCACCCAATTCAGCTACACTGGGCTGCTGGGGAGCAAGGGAGAAGAAGAGGCGGCCACTGTGGCTGGATGGAAGCACAGGGACAGGTCAAACGGATTTACAAGGAGTGTGAAGGAGGAACTTCTCAGCATAAGGCAGCAGATGCAACAAAAATACACTAATACCACATGGCAATCAATACAGATCGAAAATTGTGTCAGTTTACAAAGCACCTCCCTACTTCCAGGAGGATCATTAAGAAACAACAACAACAAAAAGGTGCAACTATTCACTGCAGTTAACACAGCTGAAACTGTGTTTTCTGTCTAGAGCTGAAGTCATCGCATGACTTCATGTCTGAAATGAGCAAATGGAAAAGAACACACTGAAAGGCGGCTCGGCTCGGGGCTCAGCGCGCCGCTTCCCGGTGCCCAGCAGGGGTCCCCCCGCTCCAGCCCACCGCCGGGAGCTTCTCCTGGCACGGTGTTTGGCATCCCGGGCCATCCCTCTCCCCGTCCATGCCGTCCAGCCATCCCACAGCTCCCCGGACACCAGGCCACCACCTGGACACCTCCCAGCTCCTCACCAGGCTGAAACCCAGTGCTTAATGACACATCTCAGTCATGTGTTTTGTGCACGTAATCCCACACCAGGATTACGGGCAGGCAGAACTGATGGAGCCACAGCGATGAATCCATGATTTATCTGCATGGTCACAGTATCTGTACCTGCCTGAGACTGTTCACATGGACCAAACACACCTCACATTAGAGGCAAACACATTCTTGCTTCTCGGAGGCTGCAAGCACTGGTGTGGTATCACATTTCCCCGGATGGATTTGAGCCTTACAAATCCACACAGGAGAATGCCAGTGGTTACAAAGCATGGACTGTAAGTAACTGGTGGGTAATTATGGAGGGATGTGTCTGTGTGGCTCAGCTCCAACATCAACAGAGGGAAGAGCTCTGCCTATTGAGTCACCAGCAGTATTTCCTTCCAGCCCTTGGGTTTCCTGACAGGTCCCCTCTGAGTCACTGCCCAGACCCACAGTGGCTAAGCTCATAAAAGCTGCTGAGCTCACAGCCCCAGAGAACAGGGCTCCAGGTGCCCACAGCCAGGAGAGCTTTCCTGGCCACCACCGTGCTTCAGGGACATGCTGCCTCACCAGCCTCTTTATTACAACTGAATATCAACAACATCCCAGCCACCACAGAAGCTTCAGAGCTGCCCTGCCATCACCAAACGAGGGCTGCAGGAATCACACAAGAGTTTTGGTGCCCCATCCCTTTGGTTATCCATGACTCCCAAACTGTCCACAGCCCAAGTGCTCCATGTAGGAATGAAGTCAGCGTTTTCTCTGCAGGAAAGCAATTTGGCTAATGAGAGATTGTTAAATGAGAGGAAGATGTTTCTTAATCAGAGACCAGATCCCATCAAAGATGGCAGAAGTGTGCCAGAGCTTCACATTAGCACAAGGGCAATGAATACACAGCATTTTTATTTTACCTTCGCAGTGTGCAAGGTTACCTGAATTCTTCTACACTTAGTTATTTTCTGCTATTTGCTAGAGACTTTCCATTCACTTTCTAGTTTGTCCTACTGCTTCCTTTTGGTTTTCATTTTCTATTCCTTTCTCAGTTCCACATTTTGGGTTCTGTTTCTTCTGTTGTCCCCATCCTTTCCAACAGAGCTGAACAGCGAACATATGCTGATCTGTCTGCTCCATGTAATTCCCCACTATAACTTGCACTCAACAAATTTGTTAGCCCCATAAAATAGTCACTGAAAAGTTTCCAACAATAAGGAGGACTTAAGGCTCTAAAAACCTCATCTCACTGGATCAGGTGCCAGACCACATGAACAAGCTCAAGCAACTGGTTTGATGGATACCAGAGGGTGTCTGCCAGGGTTCTGCAGTAAAGCATCTGCTCCACTGCCTGTGGGCTTTCCTGCGCTACTGCAGCAGCACCTTCACATCTCTACCAGAGCAGAGTCATTCCCCAGGTCTGCAGGACATCTGAAGACATTTCTGAAGACCAGATAAGGGGAAGCTGAAAAATTCAGCTTCAGAACTCCATGCATCACTGAAACAATAAATGTTTTGAGTGATCAGCATTTCTAGGCAGTGAAACAAATGAGCGTTTCCATTCCCAGGGGAAGTGGGAAGCAAGCAAACTCCATTCCTCTGTTCTGTAGCATACAGGAAATCTGAGTGATTGATGGCAGCACTAGGGAAATGCACATTCAGCTTATATTTCTAATGTAAATTACTTGCCACCTCACCCCTCTGCTTCCTGTTCCTTCACATAGCCCCCACACTCCGGCTGGTAGTTGCAGCATGTGTGAATCAGGAAGGAAAAAGGAAACAGGACTTGTCAGACTGCTTTCCTTCACCCCAGTTTAAATGAGAAAGATAACATGCTAAATCAAAGGGCAAACAGCTGTTCAGGCCTGAGCTCTTCTTGCTCACAGACCCAGGGTGGTGACACAGGGATGGACTAAGGAATCCTGCAGCATTGTTGCCAGACCCTGTCTGTCCCAGGTGCAGAATGCCTCCTCACGGAACATCTCCTTGCACTACAAAGGTGAAAGCAGAAGGCAAAAAGGTTTCTTAGGATGCTGCACACCCTCTGTGGGATCTGCCCAGTCCACAGGGATGCTGAGACACAGCGAAGGCCAGGGCAGGAGAAGGAATGCGGGAACATCCGCTGCGGGAGGCGTGTCCCTGCTCTTTCCCAGGCAGCTCACTGAGAGGTGCTTATTTTTACAAAGCAGGCTCTGAGATCTTAAAAAACCAACGTTGTCGTGGTGCCCTAAACCAATGAGTATGTGACCTACTCGTTCCCACTCTGTCCCTTGACCTTTTCCCATAGCATTCTCCAAAAGCATCACATGAAAAATAGCCCTTCTCAGCTCTCTGGAGGCTTTGGAGACAGCATCAAAGCTCTGCGTTTATAAACAATTCCAGCTAGGCCAAAATGCCATTCCAGCATCAGGGGTCCCAGGATTTCTAAGCCTGTCACAAGGAACTGAAGGGAGAGGAGGCAGGGGAGAGGCAGCATGTGTTGCCAAGGGAAGGGGGAAGCGAGAGCCAGGCAGCTGGAGTGTGAGCTGAGCTCCAGGAAAGCCCCGTGGGCTGAGACAGGATTTGCACACACACCTGAGGCTACACAGGATCCTTTTGCCTCCTTGCTTATTCCAAATAGCTCTTAGCATAGGATGAAGGATCATTTACCCCATTGATCCTTCAACCCAATCTTCTTTTCCCCCTTCTCTCACCTTGCTCATCCACTCCAGCATCCGTTCAGGAGAGGAATTTACAGCCCAGGTGAAGACAGAGAACTCAACAGACTGCAGAGGGGCAGTCCTTGAGCATCAGGACTAGTTATTTCTTAACTCTTCAGGCTTTGAATAGCAGCTGTCCTACAAATACCTACAGGAAACCCTGTCAGCTCCTGCTGGTCTCTCACCCCTCCTTGGCACACTCCTACCTTTGGCTGAGGAAACTTCAGCTGTTCCCAGTTTTTGTGTTTCCTGGTAGCTCCAGATCTAACTTCCCTTGGCAATAGCTGCACACAGTCCTCGAACACCTTCTAAAAAGCAGATGCCACAGAAGATGCTCCATAATTGAGTGAGAATTTTTCTCAACCATCATCCTATTCCTGTGACTTCCACTTTGCCTGTATTTGTTTCTCCACAGAATACTAAGAGCTGCAAGGGACCCACAAGTATCCTCAAGTCTAACTCTTCAGTGAATGGCCCACACAGGGTGCAAACCCACAACCTTGGTGTTACTAGCACCATGCTGTAACCAACTGAGCTGATGATCCCCGAGGTTTTGTCCTCCTGGAAATCCACAGCAAAGGTTGTTTGAGGACTAATTACAGCTGATTTTCCCTTGTTTCAGTGCACTATTTTTATCTGTGAAAAGGGAGACAAAAAAGAGGTAACTTTGTAACCATCAACAGCACATCAGCACCTCACCCACTGCGTTTGGAGCGCCAGCAGCCGAGTCTGGGGCACACAGTCCCCAGCAGAGTCCAGCAGCCAAGGAAAACCATTTTTGTGTCTGGATACGTGGACTGGCGCTGGCAGCAGCCAAGCAGGTTTGTGTTTGGGTAGCTCTTACGTGGCAATAGGGACACTGCCCTCTTGCAGGGCAATAATTTCAGTCCCAACAAGGAAACTGGATAATTACAGAGAAAAGCAGCAGGCGCTTCAATCATTCCAACTGTGTCAGGTCTTCTAAAATGTCATTGAAAATAAATGGTGGGATAATGAATGCCTTTACTCACTTCGAAGCACCTAGCAGGACAGACAGGAGGAAGCAACAAGGTTAGGAGGGCTCCATCATCCTTCCTGGTTCCTGGGGACTGACCCTAGAGGGTGGGAGATCTGGGACAGGACAATGTGATCATAGGATGGCATAAAAATAGCAATACAGTCATGTGAGTTCTATTGCTGTAGATGTCTCCAGTTTAAGAGCAAACCGCCTGACTTTATTCTGGTTGATCTTGTTCATTCTGTATTTTAGTTGTGACCCTTCTTCACCATTTTCCCTTTTATACAGCATCAGAAAAGCATTAACTCATGACTTTGTTTCATTCCACTGACATAACTGCCTAAATATCCTTCCTGATGTTTTGGCATATATCACTTGGACAGACGTTTAGAAATTTAAACCATGGAAGCTGTAGGACATTTTAAAAAAAATTAGAAAATATGTGGACAATTCTGTTATTTTAACAATATGAAGACTCAACACTTGTGCAAGTCTGCCAGCAAATGCAGGGAAATATGTGCTTACCTGGCACAAATATTAAACTGAGCACACAGGTTTTTAGAGCCACACATTTACTACACACCCTGCACACATACTGTAACCCCCACATTCACAAAAACACATTTACAGCACATAAGGCAGACACAGATTATTTGCAGTGCAAAGCACCTTTTTCTATAGGCAACAGGATCCTAGGGGGTGTACCAAGGGACCACACATACACTGAGCATGCAGACAAAACATCCATTCATTCCATGTAACAAGAATTTATGTCTACCAAATGAAGAATTGCACCTGTGTATCCATTTAGAATAAATTTGACATTAGCAAATGCACAATTGCTGTGAAAGGAAATAATACATCTGATGAAGTCAAAAAAACACCCTCTAATTGTTCAGCCCAGAAAACAGGAAAACAGAACAATCAAATTAAATGCCACACACAGAGGCACTGTATGTGCACAGAATGTACACTGGAAAAAGCACAGCACCATAAACAAACACAGCATTCCCAGAAGACTTCTCCATAACTTATGTTGTGCTCAAATGCACACAGTCAGATCTTTAACCATACACTCACCTGCACAAATATGTATCAGAGGAACAAAAGCCCATTACACATAATAAGGAGTCAAAAATGCACAGAAATGAGGAACACACTACACGAACGCCCAATTCACGCATATAAGTGTTATATGTGCTCCACAGAAAATAATTCCCAAGTCTCAAATGCAGTTAATAAACCAAATGCACTGGGGGCTGCATTTCACCCTGCAGTTCAGAGCACAGCACACAGAGCAGTGGGGCTGAGGTCACAGCTGGCCCCACACAGTTCAATCCCTACAGTTCATGTGTAGAATTTAATCTTCTCCCAGAGTAAGCACTTGCACTGCTGCTGTAATTCCCCAGAGCCATCTTAGAACTATATAACCTACTGTGTCTGGACTGCCCTGTTGCAGGCAAAATCCATTTGGAGATTCATTGGCAATTCTCCCATTCTTCCCCGTCTAGGGGACCCAAGAATTTGTTTCACGGAGGGCAAACTACTGCAACCCTCACATGGGCATCTCAATTAGCCCTGTGCCCTCTTACCTTGCTACCTCTACAGCTGCAGTGGAGGGCAGCCACTGGTTGCACTGCAGCACCAGTCACAACCTGAGCAACAAAGCAACTGCTGGAGCTGGACGACAAAGGAATTTTACTCCATTTTATTGTCCAGATAAGACCTCTGATAATTTTACAGTCAGACTATCGAGTACCTAAACAGAAACAAATGCACCTCATCAAACGCCTCAGTGGGCAATGCCAGAGCAGGCAGCCAGGCGTGACTCCAGCATAAATCAAAAGCAGGAGGCAGAACACTCTGCTGCCTGCCCGAGGCCTGCAGGCAGCCTTCCCCTCCAGAGAGCTTTGCATACAGACCAAACACTCCTGTCCCACAGTTTCTGTCCACTACAGGCTAAATGGGAAATCCCAGTGACCCACTGGGAGACAGATTCTGGCTTGCAGCTTGAACATCAGACTGAGCTTCAGCTGCTCCACATTCCAAACCTACTCCAGCTATGAACACACAAAGAAATCCTGTGGCAGGTGATTCATTCCATCTATTGCACATCATTTAAAAGTACCCAACCTAACCCCATCATAAAGGCTTGGAAACAGAGAGGCACATTCACAGCATGTTTGCTTCTGCTTCCAGAAATGCGCACTGCTCTCTGCTGTGATGAAATCTAGACTTGCTTAGATACAGCTGTCCATGTTAAGTGAAACAAAATGCATTCCACATCTCTCCTTTGTCAGGGAAATGGGAATCAGCTATGCTCCCTTTGCACTCTCTCTAAATGCTATAAACTTGCACCCCACATGGAGATGGATCTTGTCCTATCACAACCCAGCCCGATGGCACAGCCACAGAGAGACAGACACAACCTGGGTCTGCCCTTGGCCCTCCCAAACCACTCTGACCAAGCAAAGCTTGTGGAAACCCAGAAAAATGGGGAGTATCTTTTTCTCAGGTGCTCAGTGCGGTAAGCAGAACAAACCAAAAGAAAAACAAAACAAATCAGGAGAGACTAATGAATAAAAATAACAGACTCTCTGCTTTTCTCCTTGTAATTTCCCCACCCCAGACAGCTGTAATGTGGAAAGTATTGAAATTTAAATCACACCTCAGCCTAACCTCAGCTGACAGGCTGCCAATGCAATAATCTCAGCCTGGCTATCTTCTCTCAGGGAGAACGACAAACCAACTAAAGCAAAGTGATAAATTTTCAATTTTATTTTAAAATATACCAGATGGGAGATTTTATTGGAGTCATAAATATGTCAAAAGCAATGTTGGCATATGATTGGAGATTGCCCCCACCAAGGGAGCAGCTCTCCTTGTTTAGAAGTGCCATCAGATTCTTAATAAGAGGCTCCTGTTACACTGCAGCAAAACAGTCCCTGTATTAAGCCAATTGAATGTCTATTTGCCACCAGACGTCTTTTTTCTCTTCTCTGCCAGCTCCAGCTTCTTAAACAGGAGAAATGAGGGTGCTGATGTGAGATCTAAGCACCACCAGTTTGAGTTCTCATTTTGTTGTTGGAAAATGGCTTGAAAAGTATTCAATTTCTCACCAGTATTTGAAAACAGAATTTCATGTCAGTCAATGAAGCTTCCTTTGATTTCCTAGAATCCCAGCCAGCAGGTGTCAACCAAGTTCAGCCTCAGATTTAAAGCAAATCAAATTCAAGCCCTTAATCCCAGCCATGGGTCAACCTCAAATTATGGAAATAGCGCTTGGCTTCAGTCCTGAAATTTCATGTGAGCTAAAACCAGTTCTAAATCCCACCAGCCACTTCCAGAAATATGAGCTGCCTTTTGTAGCCTCTGCACCTCTCCTCCTTCTGCCACTGGTGCTGTGACAGATCACAGTAGTCTAACAGGAAGAAGTCTGATACTTATGCCTTTTCATCATTTCAAAGGTTTTACAGACTGGCTCTACCAGCTATGTCTCTGAGCATGATTCCCACCTTCCAGCTTACTCAGGAAATCCTCATATTCTTATATCAACAAATTCAAATCAATCAACTCTACCACCACCGATTCCAGCTCACTGAAACTTTAACACTGAAAACTTAATGCAAAGCAAATTAAAAGTAACAATAATCTGTTATTTTATGGGTTTTTTTCATATAAATGCTTTGCAGATTTAATCTTTTAGCCACAAAACTGTAAAAAGGGGATAGAGAATTAGTAAGAGAGCCAATACACAAAATATTACAAAAAAATATCCTGCAGTAATAGCCAATCTAACAGTAACAGCACCGCAGAGGGCAAGGCGAGAAGGAAACATAAGCAAAAAGTGACATAACTTTGCATAGGTTAGAGGTCTGTGGTCTTTTTGGACATTACTTATTCCTCACAGCCAAAGGAGTGCTGGATGGTCTCTCAGTATGCTCTCTAACAGATTGTTCATCTGCTGTGGAAGGCTTTTAAAAAACTTTGCGAACATAAAACACCATCAGGTACATTTATCACAAAATAACATCCTCCTACCCACAGCCTCCAGTCCTGGACATGCCATTCATTGGTCTTGAAGCAGCAGATGCATCAAGACAAGCTGAAGCTTTTAGCAGCTTTTTAATCTGAAGGAGCAGATTGAAATAGAAGAATCATACCCATCAGTCCTAGGCTTAAAATATTTTGACTTAATGTACTACACAGTGAGGCTGGCATTCCTCTGGTTTCTGCAGTGTTTTCGATGGGGACTTGTACAATTCATCATTGATTGGCACAAGGTCAGGGAAATCTGGTGAAGCACAAAACAGCTGGGAAAGAATTCAGCTCGTGTCACAATGCTTTTGACAAAACAGAAACCCAGGCTGAGGACATGAAAGAGGATGGCCTGGCTCTACTCTTCCACCCTCAGGAGGACTCACTGAGAAAGCAGAATTGGCCAGTTCCAACCACATTTGAAACTACCATTTCCCAAAATTCTGTCTAACGAGCACTGATAATGATGGAAGAGCACGGACAAAGCTGAATTCAGGAACACCGCTGCCTTCCCAGGTTAAAAGGTCTGCGAGGCCATTTCCATTACAGAACCTATGGAACTATTTGGGGCACTAATGCCTTTCAGGGTGCTCTAATGGGCTGATGCACAGTAGTACAGCCAAGCTGTAAGTTCTCCAGGACAGAGATTGCAGCTGACTGTATGTCTGTGCAATACTTAGCACAACTGAGCTCCAGCTCTTAACAGCAGCCTCTAAGTGTTACCGTGCTACAACAATGGGCAGTGATAACTTTTATAATAAAAATAACATCATGCATCAGGAGTATCTATGGCATAATTACAAGGTTTATTCAAAGCACCTAATCAAATTGTTCAGCAACTTAGCATAAACACGGACATAGAGGCAGATACTCCTACATTAAGGAGCAAATTATGATTAGCGCAGGTGTAATTGCCTTGGAACTCCCCACACTTTCAGTCAGGCCAAGGACTGAGTAACAGCATGTTCAGGCAAGCACATATTTCTCCTTGTGGAAGGTAAGCCCCAAGCACTTGTTTAAGAGCAGTCTGAAAACGCAGGGATCCCTGAGTACTGAACCTCTGAGCCCAAGAGGAACTGGCCTCAGGCAGCTTGGTTAGCTTCACACTTAAGATGTCTTTAGGGCATTCTCTAGTTAAGATGGTGCACTAGTAAAGTCTATTTAATTATTTGAATAAACTTTACTGTTTAATAAATCACTTAACAAAGGAGTGAACTCATTTAGGTATTGACTGGTTAACCCACCTGGCAAACAAGTAATATCCAGGCAAGAAGGGATGTTACTTCACCAGGTTCCTCAGTTCCCAGCCCTTCCAGTAATGGGCAAACCTGCTGTCTCACTAGAAGGCTGTCCTATTAAACCACGCAGCACACACTAACTACAGAGGTCTCAGATGATTTTACTGTACTCTCACATTCGCCAGCCACATGACATCAGTCCATAGAGAGGACCCTAAATAATCTCAAAACCATAAAATGCTGACATCCAACATCACAGAATCCCATCTAGCACAGGATGCCCTCCTTTTCAGCATACCAATGAACAACCCTCCAGTGCTGTCAGATGTAACACAAACTCACTTGTGCTCCTGCTCTGTGTCCACCTTCAGGAAAAATCCAAGCATCAATTCACAGGCTGGAGGCCTGAAAACACACAGCCACCTTTAAAAGAAGCAGCAGCACCAGGAACGACCCACAGGGATGAAGAATCAGCCAAAAAACCATCTGCAACTGGGCCAGCTCCTATAGTCCTGCCAGGACCCCTCCTTTTTGTTTCCTAATCCTCTTCCCATCCTAGCAGCACACCAGGACCTGGACACATGAGCAGACACAGGCTACCCTCTGATGCAGCAGCTACCGTATAAATTATATAAAAAATTAAAATTACTTTATGACATTGATAACACCATCATCTGTAGTGTTCATGGTTTAATAAATTGTGCCCATGAATGAATATGTGCTGACTCACTAACTAAGGTGCAAACGAGAGCTGTTCATCTCCTCTGCAGCACCCTGAAAACCAGTGTCCCTCCTCTGCCAGGGAATTCATTTTCCCTGCTTTGGAGAGGGGAGAAGGAGGGAATTACTTCCTCTTGCTGGCTTCCCGCATTAGTAAAGCCCTGGAGGTTATTTAAATGGGAACTTCAAAGGAGGTGTGTGATCGGCTGTTTACTGCTGGAGGAGGCTCATTTTACACTCAGATTTAAAAGCCTCTCTGACTCAGAGGCAAACAGCATCACTTACAGGCTTCCAGCCTCTCAGACACAGCCAGCTCAGGTGCAGGGGGCCAGCAGGAATGGGACAGACAGAGAAAAGATTTTTTTTAAAAAAATGTTGGACAGGAAGGATTTTCAGGCTTGGTAGGGAGCGATAGGGAATGGTTCCCCATGAATAGAGAGCCTAAATGCTCCAAATGGGGAGCAGGAGGCTGTTTGGTCTTTAGGAAAGGGAAGGGAATTATGAAAAGTGGTTCTGAAGCATAGTTACAGAGGGAAGAAAATCAGAGATTCTCATGTCCTGAGCCTCCTGCACACTTACCCACCATGTCTTTTCATCAGGTCTTGAGGCTACCATGTATGAACTGCAATTCCTTCTTTCCATCACTCTTTCTTCCTGGGGATGGCTGAGGATCAGGCAATGACTTACCTTGGGAAGCCTTATTAAGCAGATTCACTAATACAGAATGAAGATTTTTAAAAAAACCAAACCTGCTCCTGGCACTTGGAGTGGAAGCTGCATTTGTGATGTGTCTTTGTTCTCCTAAGCACTGATTTCTCAGCCTGACATGAGGGTGGATTTGGAAGGGAGATGAGGTTTAGAGATAAGGTAATTCCCCCACCACCAGATTAGATCCAGGCAGCACAATGAGCAGTCCACGTCATATCAAGGCAGTTTAACTACACCCTTTCACAGTTCCACTTAGCTTTGGCCACTGAGAACCTACCATACACGTGAAATTTATTGGTTCATTTTAATCATGTTTGTAAGTGTGGAGTTTGGGGTTTTATTCTTGGAAGCAGAGAAAATCTCCTCACCTCCATTTGTTTAAACAACCAAGCATATGAAAAAAGCAGGCAAGATCAAAGAAACCATCTCTCTGGAGAACCTGTAAGTAGAATTTGTAAATTCAGGAGCTTCTGCAGTTGGGCAATGGACTTGCCCCTAAAACTCATGCTGGTCAAACCACAGAACTATGAATTTTCAGCTAAACCTATGCCTTTTTTTGCCTTTCCCACCCCCACCCCCCCCCATGGGCATAACTAAAATGGAATCTTCTGAGAAAAAACCATTTTGACAAATTTTCTGACACATTCTTCCTAATACTGCCTACAGCAGGAAGCAGCAAGATTAGCATGGTAGAAATATCACCTTGTGGGAGAAATAACCTCCAGGTAATGCCAGAACATACATATGGCTGAATATAACTGCTCCAAGCATATTTCAACTTCTGTCTCCATCAGGCTGGGAAATTACTGCATATATATTCATCTGATACAAAGAAAGTGGGCCTTGGAAGGATTTTTTTTTCTCCTCTGAAAATAAAAAAGGGTCGCTTTAATTAGAATCTACTAGCTAAAAGCCTGTTTTTGGAGCAATTGCATCAATTTTGTTCCATTAGCCACCATATGAAGCTGGATCAGGAAATAACTTGATACGTAGTAGAAAAAAGAAAGTGAATGAGAACAAAACAAACCCCACAGCCCAAAAGCAATCAAGCACCCAAGAGTATTGGAGGGGCTGAGGAATGCATCCCCTTATTTGTGTATTTCACTCCTTTTTCTGTGATTGCAATGCACAGGAGTGACAGCCATAGGCAATGGGCTCAGAAGGTCATGCACCTGCATGAACCACAGGTGCACCTCTGCACACACTAGTGCAAGCCCTCCATCCCAGCTGATCCCTGCAGCTCCCAAGCAGCCACTCCAAATGCCCCACAGCCATGTGACAGATGTGTTTGCTCTCTCCCAACTTCAACAAAAACTTTCTCTACTGAGTGCACTGCCTGCACTGCTTTAGTCTCTTGAGGCAGAGCTGCATTATCAGTTCCACCTGCACCTCCACCAATTACAACAAATGTATTCAAGGGTGCACAGACCAAACTTTTGCTTTAGAAGTTTTAGATTATTCAGGCTTGCATGTGACAATGGCTGTGTCTTCAAAGTGTTCTGAGAGAAACTAGCTGGAGGGCACGGACACGTTAAACAAGGGACTGTTTTTGCCAAAACTTTCTGTCAGTTTATTCAGACAGATGGGAAGGCTGTCCTCTGTGAAAGGCCCTGTTCTAGGAGCTCAGAGATGAAAAACAAAATGTAAATTCAACAAGTGAATATTCATAAGATGAAAACTTCACAAGACTATTTTTATATTTAGAAGCCTTTGCTTGAGAACATACCTCCCAACACCAGACATTTAAACTAATGAAACCATCCAGACTGACACTACCTCTGAACCTTCTCATCTCACCAGCTCAGCAAATTATGTCTCTTGGGAGATCTGGAGTTGACAGGAACCTTACCCTCTACAGCAGGCAACCTAGCCAGCTCTAGATTTACCAGTGAGGCCTAAATCTGATCTGTTCTCTTCTTCAAACATCAGACAGGGTTAATTAAACAAGATTTCTTTAGCTGAAACAGCGCTCAGTGTTTTTTTCCCTCCCCAGTCAAACCCCTTGGGTCAGCCTGTCATTTGTTCTAAATCTTAAAAAAACCCAGTAGAAACACATTTCACACTGACTCAAGTGAGGAACAAGACAAATTCAGGAGAAATTAAGTAGCCCATGAAGAGAAAATATAGATTGTGGAGATGGTGAATTTAGGACCCTGAGAAACATTTTTTTTTTTCACAATGGTTATTATTTACTATGCACAGTCTTGTGGGTAGGCATCAAACCCAGACAGGGCTCATTAGTATGCTAAATAAACAGCTTTTAAACTGATACAGTTATATTATGTAAGACTATATGGCCACTGATTTTTATATTGGATCATTTCATTAATGTATTCACACTAAAATTTAGAATTTTGTCATAAATGTATGTCTAGGCAACTACACCCTTATGGTTAAAGATGATGTAAAATCCCACTTCCATTATATTGATGATTTCTGCCGAGGTGAAAAAGCCCAGGCAGAGGGTTATTTCTGGCTACTGCACTCAGTCAAGTCATTAATTTTCTCTTATCCACTATTCTTTCCTGATACATCTTCTGACTACTCTGTCATGCAAACAGAACAGGACTGTTTTCAGAAGGCTACACAAGACCTTTGCCGCCACCTTGTATAGATACCAGTTCACTTGTGTTCTTAAAGGTCAGAGCACGAGAAAGAATAATGAAAATAAGATTCAACTGCAAGATTTGCACTATTTCAGGCAGTACAGCTCAAGCAAAAAAAGATACCACTAGTCTACTTTAAATAATAATTAAAAAGCCAACAAGAAGTTACTATTTCCAGCCCCAAATCCTCTTAATCATATCCAAAACCATCAGTGGAGGTAGGTGAATTAACAGAACAAAGCCCATAGATTCCTATTCAGGTCACAGTGGTAGTTCCTGGACACACAGGCTAAGAGACAGCTCCTTTTTTCAGGCAGCTCTGTCTGAATGGATGGTGTTTACTCTTTTCATTTGCACAATGAGGAACTGAAGCAGACCAACACCAGCCCACTGCCCAAGAACTTTGTCTCCATTAGTTCTTTTAACTGAGTATCTTTCACTAATTTGTTGACTGGACCACAAAGCAGAAATAGAATCTGTCACACAGAGAGCCTGGAAAACAAACCCAGATCCTCTAGTTCCAGGCTCAGTCCTCCCACCCCACCCTGAGAACACCTTCACTGCATTTGCCATGGGAGTGAAATACTGGATTCAGAGAAATTGCTAGTAAAGAACTTTGGAATCCAACTGAAATTTCCTATCATAAAGAAAAAGCAGCAGCAGTGACAGAAAGTAACAGAAGTGTTTCTTTAAGTGACAGGACTGACATTTGGGTGATGTGAAACCCTCTCACTGCTAGAATTTTGAAGTGCTGGTATTTTATCATCAAACTGGAACCCAGCTCATAAGTATCAATAACATGAGAAACTCAGCAGAGAAACAGTGACCCCATTATATGTGAAAGAGCACTGCTATTTTAGCTGAAGAAATACATGCTTTGTCAGCCTGGTAATAGATTGCAGGAGTTCCTCTAGGATTTTCCTTAGGAAGAACCCCCACGCAGATGCCTCTGTGAAGCTGCAAGATTACAGACACTGGATGAGTCTAGGAAAAGCTGGAGACACATTTTCAGCTTCCATATGGACTGATAATCCATAACCACATATATAACTGTTGAAGACTGCAGATAAAATCCTGGCTCCAGCAAAGTCAAAAATTAAGTTTTCATTAATTTCATCAGGCCAAAAACTTTTCACTGAAGCTTTGGCTTTAGAAAACAGTTGATCTAATTGTGAAGTGTTTCCTACTAGATAAATATGACAAAACCACATGGTAACAAATGGAACTGAGACAAACCAACCTGGAATTTCATATTAGTTCAGGCCAAAGTTGTGATTCAGAAGATTCTGATGAAGTTACTGCAGCCTGTTCTGCAAAACACCAGGCACAAGTGACACTGTGTTTCTCACTCACACTAAACACATACTGCCCAATAATTTAACATCCCAATGCTTTTTAATGTTCATGGAACTGTTGTCTGTGCTTTTACCACATAGGAGTTGGAAGACCACCTGTGTAAGAGGACTGAACAATTGAGCTTTGTGTCCTAAGGCATCCGTGCTGATCTACACCATCCTCCCTCACAAAACAGCCACATCTGACAGAAGTCTTTATAAAAGTCTGCGATCCTGCACAGTTTGTCCACTTGAAGATGATTCTTTATCTTTGTGTTTGATTTTTCCTCTTTGTTCTGTTAGTGCTTCAGCATTAGAGAAACCTATTTTTTTAACATTATAAATGTCTTGGTCTGTAATTCACTTTAGGTTCTGCTGCAGTATCACTGAACTCAACTAGCAAACAGCCTCATTCGTAAAATCCTACTTCAGAATCCATTATTCCTATGCTTGCCTGTACTGCCAAGAACATTTGACACAGACTTGGGTATAGACCAAAAGCAGTGCCTATGGATCTATTTCCTCAAAGAAGGGAGGAAATAACCCTCCAGCTCAAAGCAGGACTACCAGGAAAACACATCCAAGAGATGTGATGAAGAAAACAGAAACAGCAGAATAAGGTAAATGTGTCCAGGCACCATTGCCAAGCTCAGCAGGTATGGTACAGAGCATACCTTCACTTCATCTGGCTTCAAACTGCTCCTTTTGCAGGCAATAAAATTACTGCAGAAATCCCAGGGAATAAACTGAGTTAACACCCCATTAAATACAACAGACTTCCAATCCAAGGTAAGGACGTGCCCAGATTAAGCTACCCCTGTACAAACTGGCCCATGGGTAACATACATCACTTCTACTGACTTATGGTCTGAAAGAAAGAAAGAAAAAGAAAAGCCGAGATGAATTTCTACAAGGTAAGAAGGGATTTGTTCTTTGAAGCATGCTTAAACAGCACAATGTATTCTTCCATAAACATTCTTTCTACAGTTGAACACACACCCCAAGGGAGAAAGCCTGGAATTTGTTATTTTACATATTTACTTTTATCAGTAACGTGATCTTGCCCCTCATTCCCCTCCCCAGATTAAAAAGCCTTGATTTTATCCCTTCAGTTTGTTTTATCAGTATCTGGCTTGGAAACTGGTACCAGAGAAGAGCACTATTGCTGGGTTGATTTGTTGCCCCCGTTTCTCAAAAGACAAGATAATTTAAAATACTTATTTCCATAATTTTGCCTTTTTGAAATACTGAAACTGCAGTAGTTGTGAGTCCCTTCTAAATCCACTGGATGGTGACATCCCAGTGACATTCATAAAAAAGACTTTCTAAGAAAAATCTTTCTTGGTGGAGCCACCTAAGTCAATTTTTGCTGGTTTTAAGCTGCAACAGCTCAACACAAAGGAAGAGGGCAAGAGAGGGAAAGGCAGGACAGGAAAACGTACAGATAAGGGCAACAGCATGAAGCCAGGAGTTGTATTTTGATTGTCATGTATTTACTGACAGCCCTAGGTGCTGAAAAGGAGATAATTCTCTACAGTCTGTACTCCCACATCAATTCAGTGTGCAGTTTCATGAAACTGGGAGCCAAAATGCAAGCAGGATACCTCCAGAAAGGAGCTCCTGCTTCTCTTCCTCTCCTTTCTGATCCTCTTGCTCACTTCACAAAAACCGTAGTGCTTACCAGATTCTCTAGGAGCTCAGCGAGTTCACTAAACACAGAACACTTTCTAGAACAACCAAAAGCTGTGTAGTTTTTTGGTATTTTGATGCGCTAGTGAAGCTCAGGGTTGGGCAGGGGTGTTCCTGGCTGGAATAAGACCATAGAGAATCAGCTCCCACCTTGCTGTACACCTGAGAGCTGATGAAGTGTGAAGCTGCTGCAGGCTTCCAGAACAAAAACCAGCTCTGCTCTGCAAAGACGCGGTACTGTGTAAATACCAACAGCTGCAAAGCTTCCATTCCATGGATTTATGTATTCACAGCTCCTGCTAGCTCCAAGTCAGCCGTGCTGATTTTGCCAACAGAGACAGCTTTAGCCAAGCAGAAATCTTTATCACAGCCAATCCTTGATGTCAGAACGATGACCTCAAAGACAAGCTAACCCAGGTCATGTTTTCTATGCTGCTCTCCTTGCAACACAGGAATACTTGTGGAACCACTTCCACCCTGACAAGCTCTCAAAGAGTGGTAGGAAAAGAATCATGTAGCTGCATGAAACAAAGATATGAATCTATTTAAAAAAACAGATACAAACCCCTAAGAAACTGCCATCTGCCTCAAACAAAACCAGGCACTGACTTAAAATTTCACATGCAGAAGCTCTGGCTCTAGCCTTCACTGCCAGGCTTTCTCACTCTCATTCCAAAATGGATCATCAGAGGGCACTGCTCCCCCCAGGAGGAAACTGTTTAAGTGGATAGAGATTTCAGATATCTGGACATGCACATTTACCACATAACTGAAGTCCTGAAACCAGGGTGCAGCTGGAATTTAATTTTCACATTTGCTACTTTTCCTCCTCAAAAGCTTTTCAAGAATCTATGAAATTTGCAGGTCTGAATTCAAACTTACTGAGGCTGAAAACTCAACCATTTCTGTACTGGCAGTAAGTGAACATTAACCTCAAGAATAAAGGCAAATTCTATTCTTGTATCCTCTTCTTCTGTCCTTATCCTACAAAGTCCCTTCACAGGTTTTTAATGGGGTGAAGACAGAAGGCAATTCTTGCCACCTTTATCACACAAGAAAAAAAAAAAGGATTGTAAACAGAATTTGTCTCTGTGCATTTACATATGCCTGAGCCACTCATCATTAATGCCTGTAAGCAAAAGGAAATTTAAACCCTTCCTCCTGCACCTTGAGTTCATACATGTGCCTGAAAGCCACTATAGAGCAATTCCTCCTTTTACAGAAGCAGATGCTTTGCTTGGGTAAAGACAATTTAAGGTGACAATGTCAACACTCTCCATAACCAGTTGTTAAACACAGGAATGCAGCCTGTGTTCTGCTGCATGTACAACATTCATCCTAAAAGCACCATGATCCCTCCCGGGAAAGGCGTCCCATTAATTTTCCAGAGCTTTTCGCTCTCCTGGACTCAGCCATCCTGCTGGCCTGCACTTTTGATAAGCTTACTGCTAATCTGCCCCCAGCCCAAACAGTTTACTTCCCTTCCTCCAATATTCAAGACACAAAACCAGTAGAGGAAGGAATTTGAAGCCTTACTGAGGAAAAGAAACTTCCTCTGAGAAGAATTAAAATACTGATACAGTTGTTAACACCCATTTTGAAGGGTGAGGGGTTGAAACAAGGCATTTATAGGCCTCGAATTTCAGCTGGGGATTTCTCTGCAAGTGTCTTGGGCTTAAGCAGTATTTCAAATAAATTAGATGAGGGAATTCTCTCTTGATTAACACTGGAACAGATTTAATAAAACTAGAACTGCTGATATGAGATAGAAAGAGAAATCCCGCAGGGCTATTGCTTCAAAACAAAAACTAGAACTCTCTCTCTGATTTCCAGCCAGTCAGGTATTCAGTTGATGTTCCACTCAATTCACTGTTCCACTCAATTCAAGGAAACCAGATGGTATCTAGCAGTCAAGGATTTGGACAGGCAGAACTCCTTTTCATTAAGTTTTCAGAATCCAAATTTATAAACAAAAATATCACATAGACTTCAATGCACAAACATATTTCTAGGGAAAAGTGAGAATGCCTTTTGCCTTTCAGAGCATGCATGACCATTCAACAAACAGAATATTTAACAACTTTAGGAGAGGAGCCATTTCATCAACCGGAAGATACAGCAGAGACCCTTACAATTACATCTCAGAATAACTTGCATTTTTACATCTTCAGACACACAGACTATTAGTGTTTGCACAGTAAATAGCAAAAAAACCCAAACCTCCACAGCATAAGAATTATAGGTTAATTAATAAAACCCATAAATCAGTTTGCATAAATGCTATGCCTTGTATTACATAATGGATGTGGATACTTCATCACACACCAAAATGGCACAGTTCATGCAAAATCCAGAGATTTTGCAATTAATATAGCAAATCATGAATATATGAAAAAGTTAAAGTTTAAAAAAGCTCAATGCTCTCAGCAATGAAGGAGAAAGAAGCAGCAAAACTCTTCATGGTTCACAAGCAGAAAGATTCTATGGTAAAATAAAGGAGAGGCATCAATGTACTCCTGACTCTGAAAGACTAAACTGAAATGAAGCAGGTTAAAAAGACCCAATTTCAGATTTCAAATGAATCCACATTCCACATTATCAACAGGAACCTGCCTGAGCAAAGAGGAAGTGATCTCTTCCTCTTAAAGCCCAAAGGCCTCAGATCCCCCCAACTTGCCTTAGATGATAATTAATCACCAGTCCAATCGCCCAGCTGAGGAGTAAACAGGAGGAACAAACAGGAACAAACAGCGGAAGTATTACACTACACTGTCTCAAATTGAGCATGATTTACCACCATCTGCTCCTGTGCCACAAACAGGAGCACAGGTTAGAAAGGAATTAGGTTTTGCTCTTGTTATGAACTCACTGCTGTTTTGCTCTTCCCCTTTCCTCCGGGTGTGCACCTGTCTTGCTGTTCCTGTCTCCAGCTCAAACCAGCCAGTGGCACATGGCAGCTAATTCTCCTGTGCTGGTTTTCCCTATGTTCCTTCTACTTTTGGTATCTTTAACATTACACAATTAGTGTTTTAAAACAATCTCCTAAGCATTCTAAATCTCAATATAGTCTGTCCCAGAAAAAAGACAGTACCAAGCCTGTTGGTATAGACAGACCAGGCATCAATCTGGCAACCAAAATAATGAGGTGTGATCACAAAAGTAACGTAAAGACGTGGCTGCTCACAGCACTGGGACCTCAGAAAGAGCACCAGCAGAGGCAGAAGTCATTCAAACTCCTCCACAGAGCACCTCAACCAAGTACAAATGTCATGAGTTTGTTCCATTCTCAGCCAGCAGGTGGGCAAAGAGAAGAAAAAAATCTAGTAGGGGGGAAAAAAAAAAATCAAGTGGGGAGCAATAGTTATGATAGGTTCTTAAAGAAAATCACTATGATGGTGGGAAATTAGGGAGGGTAAAGGAAGACAAGGATGCAAAAAAGGGCTGAGTGAGAGATATGACATTTTTAAAGTTAGTCAAGTTGAGGAATGGCCCTGACAACAATTAGCTATTACCACAGACTCTGAAGCTTTTACCACTTTAAGTAATAACCTAAATTCCTTTAGCTTTTTCAGAGGGAGGCACTTAAGATGGAGAGGTGGAAGAGGCACATTTCCACTCAAAGGTGGAACAACATGGCAACAACATGGAGTTGCCAAAATCTCTGACGAGAGGTTAATGTAGTCATAGTTCTTTCATGAAAATGCAGTTAAAATTGAATCAGAATGGATTCAACGTTGAACAGTTTTAATGAAGCAGTGTCAAACAAGCATATCAACTTCTTAAAAACCAAGGAGCTCCAAAGTTTAATTACAAAAACATTGTACGAAAACTTGGCATTTTAACAATTCCAAACACGATAATCCAGCAAATGGATTCTGCTTTCATATATTTCTCTTAACACTTCTTTAAGTGACAAAAGCATTTTATTCTGCTCTTCTCCTTGACACCCACTTCATTTTTTTTGATCAGTCAACACTGAAAACTGTAAACTGAAGTGACACTCTGAAAACACTGGAAAGACAAAATCCATTTTTATAGGGTTAATCAACATAAATAAGAAGCTTCTTAATGAGACAAAACATCATCTGTCACATCATCAGTGAGCAAGAACTCAGTCTTCCCCCAGATGCTTCAAGATGGATAATCCACCCTGCCTCCTTCCTTGTGGGAAAATGCAAGAGATTTATCAGGCCCCAGCTAATAATATCACCTTAAATTTCCTATCCCACAACGCTTGCATGCTTCTCAGCAGAGATGGATGAGCAGTATCCACGAGCAGATTTCTGTAAGCAGGGCAGCCTGAAGCCATCTCACCTTACTGACGGATTGGATATGTTACAGCCTGGAGCTGCATCCTACACCACATGGAATTTCTGGAGTCTTTATGGGATACAACTCCGGGTATCAGGTAGGATGCCACAGACAGAACTCCAGGATTTTGTAAATCAGTTTTGGCTATACAGCGCAATTTGGCCACTTCAACAGAGAGTCAAACATCACCAGTTCTAAAAAACCAAGATATATACAGGAGACGAAGGTGTAGGTGCTTCTTCTGAAGGCATTAACAACCTCTGGGATTTACAACATTCATTACAGAGCCCACTAAAAAAGTTCATGGCAGCATTAGCTGGTCTCATCCATGCTAAGGAGAGTGGAAGTCAATGCAGCAAACTGAGGTTCCTTTTTGTGAAGTCTTGAAAGCAAAACAGGTAATAAGAGAAAGGAGTTTCCTCCCTGAAGGAAGACTTGATTTACATGGAAATCCTGGCTACTTGGCTACAGCAATAACCCCAGGAGTAAGCTGAGCGCTGGCATAAAAAGGTGCTGACCTGAAGATGGCTCTAGGCCAGCATGAAGTCCATGTGTACAGCACAGGAAAAGAAGAAACTGCCTTTTTATCTTCAAAATATTTGTGTCACAGGTACATGAAAGTGACGCTGACAGCAACAAACTCTTGTAACAAAAGCAACCTCCAATTCATAACAGGGAATCTTAACAGATGTCTTAAGCAGGAGTTTAAGAGATTGTCATGTGGGAGCAAGAGCATTTCAACGACCCCCACAAAACCCAGAGATGTCCAACAAGTGCTGAGCCAAAGACAGAATCAACAATTTGACAGGAACCAAAGGGCAGTGGAAGCTTTGCATAAGCCAGTGCTGACAGTGGGTTCCTCAGCTCTGCCAGGAGTGGTGCAGCTCAGCAAGATCAGACTCAAACATGCAGAGCTCTATTCAAGGCAAGGGAAAGGCCATTTAGGTCAGCTGGAACATGAAATGCTGAATGCTATGGGCTCCGTGGGCAGTACTTGAACTGTACAAAACGTGAGAACAAAAACAAGGTCTATCACTGAGTTCTGTGGGCTGCTATGTGGACCTAGTTGCTAATGACCTTCTCTGCTCTAATAATTCATGCAAAAATATCTGTGCTCCTTCCAGACACACTGCTTCCCAGTACAGCAATTTCAGGAGGGTGGGGAGGGAAAAAAATGCAATCCCTGTGCCCATTTCTCTTTTTATAGAAAACTGCTTTCCTCATGAGATTATTCTCTCAAAAACAAGGCAATAACATTGAATTAGACTGAACAATGTATCAGAGGAAGGGCATGCTTTAGTCTCAAGCTTGATCTGGTCTAAACCAAAGAATCTCATTTTCCCTGCTGAGAAGAATTAATGTTTCACTTTCTATCTTGATTTCCACTGATCTTTGTGATAGTAAAATGCTACAGCAAACGTTTTCAAGAGGTAACAGGAGACCTTCACAGAAGAGCAGGATGCAATGTGCAAGAGAGGTGCTTGAAGAGAGGTGAGAGAGGAAGTCTGTCTCATAGTAGAATCAAGTCACAAAGCATCAACCACAGCCAGTCTCTTGCAGGTAGCAAACTTACATTGTAGGAATTGCAGGCTAACACAAAAAGCCCAGGATTCTGCTTAAGAAAAGCCCCTATACACATGGCAGGAGGTGTAGGACAAGACAGTGCACCAAGGAAAACTCCCTGTTAGAGCAGAAAGCACAAACGCTGCTATCCAGTACTGCAAGAATCAGGGAACAAGATCAAAAGAAGAGAACTTAAGTGAAGGAAGGTAACCCCACAGGATAAACATGAAAACAAAATAAAAGACACTAGAAGACATTAGGCAATATAACACATCAAAGTTATTACTACAACATATATATGCTGACTCCATTTCACAAGCTGAGATTTCATCTCCACAGTCAGTCAGTCCACAGAACGCAGGCACCCTCACACCCAGCAAAGTCCATAAAAAAAATGTAGATTGCACAAAAGTTGCATGCTCTTAAATGTTCACACAGAGGACAGTTCCAAATGTTTAGTGGGCGGTGTCCGTGGCTTCTCAAGATCTCTTAATGCATTGATCTGTTTGTCTCCCTGACAAAACACACAGGCAGGGCCCAGGACAATCCTGCCATCCTGCCTCCCACCCTAGGCTTTGCCTCATGGCTTCTTATTCCACACTGGCCAAAATAATTTTGTAAAGCTTCCCCGGGTCACGAGACCTGCAGATGAAACAGAAAAATAAGGATTAGGAGACTACAATCGGCCAGGACTGAACAGGCACCGTGACATGGGTTTTTGGATGTTTGATCTGAAACACACAATGTTCAGTAAAGCAGCCTCTAGGGACACAACCAGAGCTGCTGTTTCCATCCAGTGCTAAATAACAAAACCCTTCCTCTTCTTCCCATATACTGTTTGCACAAAGACTTTTCTACCACACAGAACAGAAAAACCAAAATATTCACCAGTAGAGTCAAGTAGTCCCTAAACACAATGTACTAAGCCTCCAAAACCCACCTTGGATCTGGAAAGAGTTGTTTTCAGGAGCACAGTTTGCTGTGGTATTGATTTGTGATGTGTCTCAACCTCAAACAGACCACTTGGCTGACAGAGTTTACATTCAGAATTAACATACTTCATATGCAAATTAATAAAAGGACACTGAAAATGACAGTTTGTTGATACAGTTTATCATGTGCCAGCTGAACCTTTTATCCAAAACTTCCTTGTTTTCTAAGGAATCTCTACCATTTTCTAGGTTTGCATCCAACAAAATCCAACCTTCATCCTTCCAAAGTTTTGTCTCAAAATATAATCACTGCCAAGTGAAAGTCAGTGTAATTAACAGTCGCATTAATTACTCGATCATTTTACTAAGTTATATGCATGCCATTATCCAGTGAAACTATGTGATTATTAATCACATTTTTAATTGCCTCATACTGTTTTGCTGCTGAAAAGAGGGAGGAAGGCATTGGTAGGAAAATGAAAGAAGGGAAAGGAATATTATTTTCCAAATAGAGTTTAGAAGGAAGAATTTTAAAGCAAGAATTACTTTTTCTAAATCAGTTACTGTATGTTTAGGAACACAGAAATTGTCCATCCTTTAGGACGAAAGATGAAGCCACCTGGGAAGAGAATGAAAGTCTAGATTTTAGTAGCTTTGAGATATGATTTTTCTAACAAGGTGCTTAAAGAACAAATATCCATTTCTGGGCCTGGCATACCCTTCTAATAACGGATGGATGAGAAACTGTTTTCCCTCTTAGCCATTCTGCAAAACCTCCCCTCCCAATTCTCTGTGCCTGAGAACTAATTGAAAACAGTATACAAAAAGGAGGAGGTTGATGAGCTGCTGAAAAATCCCAGACCTGGATTGACAAGCTGTTCCCTTCACAAATAGCAGCAGTAAAGGCACTTCTTTATTCTGCTGGGAGCTCAGTCATCTCTCAGAACTACGGTCCGTTCCATCTGGCTACCCTCCGGAAGGACAATGATCTCCCAGCTAAAGCCACACTATAATGGGAACTGTGTAATTAACTGTTCTACACAGCACCACAAAAGGTCACAATCAGAAAGGATGAAAAGCCCTGTCTTCGTATTTGCAGATGGCACAAGGCAGATTTATTTGCATTTCTAAACACTATTCAAGACATGTACAGTAGATCTCTACATAATAAATGCCTAAAGAATGAGGGTATGTACTTTGTTAAAATAGTAATAGGCGAACTCCTCATGGCTGCCTGGTGCTGTGCATCATGGGGAAGTGGGGGAGTGAGAGGTGTGGGAAATGCAAAGCAGCAAAGTAATGCAGAAAGACTGGTATTTGCTTCTTTTTAAGTTTGTTTTTCTACCCTGTTCTCTATTACAGTTTTCTAAGCTGTTAAAGAGCAGCAAAAATACAGAATCATGAGCTCAATAATAATCTCTGCACAAGCCACATAAACATTAGTCTCAGCAAATGCTATGTACAGCTTAAACCATACCTCGGTGTTCCATTTGCATCTAAACCTTCCTAATTAGAACAGCTTGACTACAGGTGCTACAGAGCCAGTTTGGATATTTTCAGTTTATAACAGAATTGAGTTCACCTGTAAACTCTTGAGACAGAATTTCCCCATGGCCATCAGTTTCTACAATTACTGCTGAAATCTTTAGATTTACTTCACTGAAGAAAGGAACCTTCTTCTAAATTAGTCATCCTGTTACCACTCTGTCAGAAGTCTTACCTGATACAAATACATAAAGATCTTGGAGCTAAAGGGAATTTCAGAACCCTTTAATGCCATGGAATACTTTCAACCCAATTTGACTTTCATTAAGACAACCTGCTCCTGCAGCTTTGAGGAAGAAACCTTTTTGATAGTACAATATGGTGATCAGCACAAGAATGAGCACCAGAACAGGTGCCAGAGGCACAGAGCAGACACCAGGAACACTTACCCTGTCACTAACGCTCCAGCCTGTTCACCACATCCCGCACCGTGGCGATGAGGTTCTCGTTCTCCTGTGGGTTGGCCAGGATAATACTGTGCAGTCTGTTCATGTAGGAATCAATAGTTTCCATTGTGGGGGTTTCCCCGCTGCCTACAGTGAACAGAGTGAAATCAGCCACAAGGTATTTTGATGACCACAGCAATTCAAGAAAGTTAACACTATGCTAAGGGTAATTTGTGCCAACACACTAACTGCTAGAGGAGGTGATTTTGCTGTGCACCACCTCTTGTGACAGTTTCTGCTAAACAATATTCTCCTAACTCCACAAAGTGAGTAGTTCCAAGGATATCAGGACTAATGAAGCATGGTTCTCTTTGACTTGGGTCTCATAGCTGATTATAACAAACTCCTTCAGCTGGGCATTCATAGAATCTAAGTGGGTTCCTTGGCAGCTAACAATACAGACACAGCCTTTATTTTAATCAAGGAACTTGCAAGTCCTGTCTATTCTATTTATTAACATTTTCATAAAACAAGTGAAGGAGAGCCAGGACTGAATATGTGTCTCACTTTATTAGGAAGAGTAAGAGCACTAAGAAAATAAATGTCATGTTGAAATAAAGCACTGACTCTACACCTTCCCCTGCGTGCATTATAGTATTTCATTATCCCATGCAACAAAAGCTCAAAAACAGGCAAGAGCACAGCAGAACAAGAACAGACCCTGTGTTCTCAGCTCACAACATAACACAGACACGAGCAGCTACACTTGCCAGTCTCACCTGGCAGTGGGACTCCAGAGAAGCTGCTGGTGAGTGCCTGGCGCAGGGTCTCCAGGTGCTGCTGCAGCACGGTGTTGCGGCTGCGCTCCTGGATCACGTCCACCTCCAGCTTCTCCACGGCCGTGCGCATGCTCTCCACGTGCTTCTGCAGCGCAGCGTTCCTCTCCTCAAACTCCATGTTGGATTTGCGCAGCTGCCGCAGCTCCGCCTCGCGGGCTGTGAACATCAACCCATGCCAGAGAGTCAAAAACTGCTGAAAACACCTCTAGGGCCCGTAGGCAATGAGGGAGAATCTTCTGGAGTGCTCAGCTGACAATTACAAATGGTGCAGTAGTGGTTTAGAGACAAAAAGCATCACACCATGGAGTGACAATAGCACTACAGCAGCACATTATAAATAGTCATAGCTCCTAGAGAGAGAGACAAATCAGAAAACATTCAAAGCATCAGAATAGAAGTGTATGGGGGAATTGATTAGGGAGGAAGACTGCAAGACTGACTTCAAGTCCAATCAGAATGACAAAGTTTAGCAGCAGTGCTAAGAACCCTGCCAACACCAGTCACAAAAATAATTTTCTATTGACCATGAAAAGTATGTGGATCTGAATTCTGTTGAGAAAGTCTTCAAAAAAATGTGCCAAAAATACCCAACTCTTGAGACACACAGATCTGAAATCCAAACAGAGTAACAGAAAATATATCAGTGTAATATATGTGTTCCACATATAGGGGGAAAAAATACTGGTAACCAGCTTTAGTCACCTGATCAGGACACATCTTAGATATTTTTCTTAGTCCTACGGAACAGTAGACACAGCTTGGACTGGCTGGAATAAACCTCAGAAACATTCTCAAAAAAGGCTAATTTGGGAGGACAATGCCAGGAAAAACTGCTTTTCAGCCATTGTGTAGATACAGAGGTAAGGTAATAGCAGAAACTTTACCCAAGTCTTTACTTGAACTGAGATGGGAGACTGCAAGGACTCTTCAGCATTTACCAAGAACTTTGGAAAAGCAAGGAGGCAAGGGTCCTGCAAAAGTTAAACTTACCTTTACTGTGATTCAGGAACTCTTCTGTGAAGATTGGAATGTCAAAGACAGATCTCTCCTTTGTATCTGCTTCTTTCTACAACGGAAAGAGTAATAACACAGCTAAACCGTTTGTTTTCAGAAATTCATTTAACTGTTTTGACCATGAGAATAAAAGGCCAAGGAGACCAAAACCTGAGGCAGCTAAAAGCTGCATGGATTAAAGACACTTCCAGCTCCTTCCAAGAAAGGCCAAAGGATGTGTCTTGGGTTTTCCAGATAAGGTTTAATCAAATGTCATGATTAAGAAATAACATACAATGTACTAAAATACACTTTTTCACCCTAATGGCATTATACATGAGAGCTATTCAGTTTTAAAAACTATCTGAATGCATTTATATTTTCCACCATGAACCAACTGACACATTCTGAAATAGTCTTTACAAGAGCATCAACAACAGGAGACAGAGTGAGCAAAATGCCCAGTAAGTTTCATGGTTCTTGGCCTTTCACCACCAAAGCAAAAAAAGAAAAAAAAACCACTTTAAAATCAGGAAATGCTCTACAACTTAGTCAAAAAACTGTACAAAACATGATTTGACTCAAGGCAAAAAAAACCCCTACTATGATATATTTCAGTCACCACTTCTAAATTAACAGGAATTAATGCTTGTTTTAGCACAAGAATTGTTACGGACAAAGCCAACACAAATTTGGTTTGATAAACTGCGGCAACTACAATCAACCTGTAGCTTAACAGAGAAACAAAGCTAAGCAGGAAAGTGTCTGTGGAGAACAAAAGCTTTTCACAACTCTCAAACACCATGGCTGATAATGTGCCACAAACTCATCATCCAGAATCGCAGTGTTACACTGGACTGATGTCCTCCAGCAGACAACCCCAATGTTTGCAAGCTGATAAGGGAACTCTGGCCCTGAGTTCAGAGCATCATGGTGCTGTCTGCCACACCTGACAGTCAACCAAGACAGACAAGGCCAGAGGGAACTGCAGCTACTCTGTCTTTCCCTGAGGAGACAGACTGTCCACTGATTGCTTTTAAAGATAAGCTGGCTGTTATTGTCTGGCACAATTACAGTTGAGGAGCTCTGTATTACTGAGTGAGAACTCAAACCTCACTTGGCCTGAATCAACTGGAGACACAAAAGAAACAGGCAAGACTGGAGGGAAGGGCAACTCTTCCCACTCTGTGAGGCTCAGGAGGGTTTATTTGGGGTTCATGGTCACATGTCCCTTTCACTGAAGTTTTTGTACCTGCTGCTACAGGGGAAATGTCTCAAGAATATATTTAGAAAAATGTGAATAATGCATTCATTTTGTCCGAACACTGCCTAGATGGCTAAGAATTAATTTCATCCCAAAATCTAGGATCTCAACATTAATGTGTATTAAGAAATTTTGGCAGTTATGAAGCTTGGTGAGAACACTTATAGAATATCCATCCTAAACATTCTAATTTATGCTCACTATTACTACCTGTGTGCAAAGAGCCACTGGCTTGGATCATCACTGGCTCCTACAGAATAGATGGTGGAGGAGAGAGTACTGAAAAGAAGATATTCTCTTTGCAGCCCTAGGATACAGGTTCTTCAGGTAAAAAACCAAAAATATCAAGGCTTTAGATGTAACTGTCCAGCTTCCAAGAGGCAAGAAATTCTACTAAGCAGAAGAGCAATCATTAAAACCATCAGCACTCTCCCATTACAAAACACATTACCCAGCACATAAAAAATCCTCTTGAGAGCCCTGAAGTACTTAAGCCACTCTGAGGTTCACTGAGGACTAAAATCCTAAGGCTTTGATTACCTCCTATCAAAAAGGAACCAGTCTGTTCAATTCCTGTATCATTTAGTCAACCCTCAAACCAAAAGAGAATCAAAATTGTTTCTATCCTTTGCCTTAAGTAAGACAGAGATGCTTCAAGAGTAAACAATCTCATCTGGTTATTAAAACCAAGGCTGAACTTTGAAGATTTTGCAATGATTCAGACCTGAAGTTCCTACAGACCTGGTGAAGTATGGTAATGAGATACCTGAGATTTTGGGGGGTTTAAGCTCACCTTTCCTGCCATGGTCAAGCTGCAAACAGTGGAAGGAACAGATACAATAAATGTACTGCTCCATTAAATGTCCTTGGAGAAGGCACCACGAGCCAACTCCTGCTCCCCTCAACCTGTGTGCACAAACCTTTGAAAGCTTTCCAGTAACAAGTGTAACTGAGTGCATGATGCCAGGCCTACTTGGAATCAAGCAGCTTGAGAAAATAACAATAACAGAACAACAGAGAACAATTACCAGGTATTTAGTCACTGCTGGTGATCATAGTTCCAGTGCATATTGCTATATGTCATATTTATGAAACTAAAATTTGAAGGAAGAAAAATGTTCTACTTCATGCCCATAGATGAGCTCAGGGTACAGTGTGTGCATGTTTTTTGAAGTTCTCTCTCATCCTTTAGTTATATTTGATTATAATTAGTGCTTGAATTGCCCATCATGAAACTCTTTAGAAGCCAACTCTACCTACAATGTTTAAAATAACTTCACTGACTCACAGAAACTATATCATAAACACTCAAGTGGAGCAAGGGAAAGAAAAAAAACTTTCCTTGACCTTATTTTCTTATATTCTCTCAAGAAATAATTTCATCAGCTTGTACCTGTGTGGGCCTGATATTTCTGAGTCAGAGATTTTAGCCTGCTAGCAGCTGCTAACTTTTTCCCAAGGAAAAATTTCTCAAGAAAGCTTCTTCTCAAAACAATCTTGGCAAACAACTATCCTTTCCAAAACAATCTTTCTCCAGGTGATGCTTTGCTGTTTCTCTTAGTTTAACCAATGGGATTAGAGAGGTGTCGTTCCTGTTCACCAATCATGTTAAGTATGTATTGGAACACCTTATAAAGGGTAGTAAAAATAAGACAATAAAGCCTTTTTTCTATGCTCTTTGCCTGCTGAAATATTTAGAGTCTCTCACCTTTCTTTTGTGGCTTACGACAATGCTAATCACAACACAGCAACAAAAGTCAGTGTGGACAGGAGAATGCAGCAAGATGACAAAAGGCTTTAGCCTCACTCCCAGTAACAACTTGAGCAGACACTTCAAAAAGCAATCTAAGTTTTTTCTGCTTATTCCCCACCTATACAGGATTATAATACCTGACTTCCCTCACAAAAGATGTGAAAGCACATCAGGTGATAAGCATGTGGGATTTTATAAATATAAAGGTGAAAAACACCAAGTAGTCAAAGGCACAGTTCAGAGTAGGATGTCTGACTGACAGGCTGATGTTCAGCCTTATCTGATGAAGCTTAAACGTCCCACAGGGTGAGGAGAACTCATTTTTAACTGCTTTTATGATGTGAAAGATCAGCAATGATAGAAGGGTAAGAGGGAAGACTCCAAATTTGTAGTTTGCCACCTGTATAACTTAAACGTTATGTAAGTCACAGTCAACCGAGAACTCGAAGTCTTCATTTTTTGTACAATTAAAGACAAACCTGGATTCAGTGACTGTAGAGTAAGAAAACTTGGGGACCATGTACTTCTAAAGGATAACCTCACTGCAAGCACTTCCTTTAGGAGTTAATAAAAGGCATATAAAAACATGCTACCAAAGTGTTTTCCTGAAAGTGAAACCTATTTTCCTTCAAGAAAGGTGCCTCTCAGCAGTGCTCAGCCTTGTCACTATTGTAATGAACACATTAGAAGCCAACTGGATTGCTTTCCCAAGGCAAAAAACCTCACAAAGAAAAACAGATCTTTCAGAAAGCCCTATTGCTTACAAGTGAAGAGGCTGTGTATAAGCAAGATTTTTTCATTGCTCTTTGTTTGCAATTTATTGGTAACCATGAAAGAAGCTCTGTGGCCCTAGGTAATACAACTGGAGAAAGCTGCAGCATTTCAAGGAGAGAGAAACTACAGTCAGCCAGGACACACAAGATTTGTGGTAAGATGCCTGTGCTGCAGTCCATGAGCTCTATCTCCAGACATTACCACTCTTTTCCAATATTTACATATGCAGAGGGCAAGGGAGAGCAGGAGGAGATTTAAGCCAGAGATTTTCCAGTTATTGTGTTGCTTTATCCATTTTCTTCTCAAGGAAGCCACAAGCATTTGTGTTACTGCAAAAAATCAGTACCTGAAAACAGCCACCTAAAGGTGCTAATCTGGCAGGTTTATTGAGGTCTCACACCATTTTTAAGCTCTTAACATTGCATTAAAAACAGACCTATGTTTTAAGTGTACCCTATGCTCCATTTCATCTATCATTTGTACCTGCCCAACACTTAACAAATTTAGTTTCGTCATACCAATGAGCGTAAGAATACTCAGTCGTTTCTACCTTTTCAAAACCTGCATTAGGAAGAGGAAGATTTCACACCCAGCTTCTGATAAACTGGGTTTTGACTTCACTACAAGGTTTTTTTCCCACCTGAAAGTCTATCCACTGATGTAAATGTAAAATGAAGAGGTTTACCTCATGATCATGAGCTGGCTGTCTTGCTCCATCTGAAAAAGAAAACAAACAAGAAGTCTCTCAAAATAAACAAAATTTAAGGAAACAAGAACCAAAGAATTAAGGCAGTTACACAAACCTAATTACACAACAATTCTAGACAGACTTCTGCAGCCCTCCTACAAAGTCACAGAGAAGCTATGTCTAACTTCGTTGCTCTTAAAGCATATTCTGCAACACAATCTAGACACAGTTAAATTCACATAAATCTAATTCCCTTTACACACAGCTGAGGTAAATGCCATAGGAAGTATACATTCACTTTTTAACCAGCTTTTAAATCCAAGGCTTTAAAGGAGTGTCAGGCTACACAACTGGCTGGGAATCTTCTACTGTTCTAGCTAGGCACATACTTTTGTCCCATTCAATACCTTGTCTATGTGATTTGCCTTTTTGTCTGTCCTGTGCTTTCCTGCTGAAGACTTTGTAGGCTTCAGTCTTCTGATACTGCTCCAGCTCCCGCATGTAACGCTCCTTATCTCTGTCTGCTTCATCAAGGTACCTCTGAAACAAAAAAGCCCAAGAGTTTCAGGGAGTTTCCTCCCTTCAGGAGGAAGGGAAGAGAAACAACTTGTCAGATGAAGTGCTGATCCATTTCACCTATGCAAACAGGAAAGGAGTGAAGAAACAATGAGGTGCAAAGACATAAGATCTCCGGATAAAATTACTGTACTCTGGTGCCCCATTTTCTCTCTCTTTTTTATAATAACTGTTCTGTTAATTTTTTTGCTAGGCCTAGGAGTAACTTGCTACTAAGCCACTCTACTCAACTGAATGTTACCTACACATTACAGACCAAACACTTTAGGATTCCTGTTCTGTGGCCAGGATGAAGGGCTGCCAAACAACAGCATCTAATCAGATGATGCTTTATGGTTCAGACTCTTAAATACAATTCCAAATTGTGTTCCAAATACACTCTTGTTTTCATGCCCCACAGACAAAATGCACCACCACACACTTGGCACATCTGAGAGGTGAACAACACATCATGGCTATTGCAAAGAGTAGCATTAAGATAAAAAAGCCTGGTTTTAATTGAAATAATCTATCTGCATTTTGGTTAATAGAAACCTTTTTTAATTGATATAATCTATCTGTATTTTGATTAACAGAAACCTTTTTTTATTAGCCTGAAGGTATTTCACACATCTGCATGACAGAATGAGCTTAGCTGGAGAATTCTTTAGGGGAACTGATGAACTGAAAAACACTTAATGAAAGGTCACAATGCTTATTAATGGGATCCTTTCAAGAAAAAAGTTGCCTTCCCAATTTTTTTCTCCAAATGAGTTTAAAATTCAATGAATGTAAGAACTAAATCAGTGAACCTTAGTCACCTGGTGTTTTCTTTAAATCATCATGACAATACATATAAGTTATGATTTCCATGATAATATTCTGGATTGGGGTGCAAATTTGGTGATGCTGGTTGGCATTGCTTTTGGATATGTTATTTGTCTGTAAGATATTAATTCTTTTTTTATGATGCTGAAAGGGCTCAGTAGTCTTCCCTTGACCTGCTCTGAGTAACAAACTTACAGGTTTACTCAAGGACAGATTCCCTAAGGATTTAAAAAGCAGCATACAGAATAGAGAACTCAATTTCCTTTTTCCTAGGTTAAAAATCGGCCTGAGACATGATAAGAATATGTTAAAGTGCAGGGGGGCAGATGTCTTTTTCCCTTCTCTCCCATTAGACATTTTCGTCACTGCAAGACATCCTCTCCATGGATGTACATTTCCAACCTTAACTAGGAGCAATCCTGACTTTTCTCTAAGCAACATCATTCTTATTATCCCTGCTACCAAGTCAACTGCTTTGCCTTGCCACATATTTTCCATTATGGTTAAATTACAGTACCTATGCACCATTTTATATCATATCTGGTAGTTTTATATTACAAGCTTAGTAAACAGCAACAAAAGGAAATCTTGGGGTTTTTGTCTCATTTTTCATTACACCTTTAAAGTATTTTTCAAAGTTCAAATATGAAAATTAAACTCATGAGAGCATTCAGTTGCACTGGGATTTAAAAACTGCATTACAGTAATCTCAAAATGGTAATCAGGTGTGGACAGTAAGACAGCCATCAGTAATTAACCCATTAACAAGGTCCACTCCAGAAAGCCCAAAAAGCAGCCCAAACATGGCCTTGAGCTTCATTCTCCTACCAGATAGCGCAGAAGGCCACAGGACTCCCAGTTAGGGGACATCACATCCCAAGACTTTAGTCTTACAAGTCTCAGATGTATCTGAGCTAGTACAGCAGAGTTACATCCAGATGGATCACACGAACCATGGAATGTCTCCTCAGAGCAATCCCCTCATTCTGGATGTATTCTTGCAATACCTAGAGGATACAGGTAACGGAGCAGATGCCATGGCCCTGCCAGGGTTCCTCATGTGAGCCCCTCATTTCAAAATATCCTCCTAAACACGATTTCAACCACGTCGCCTGCGTCGCCTTCCTCCCCAAACAACCTTCCCAGTAACAGCAATGGCAGCCAGCAAGGACAAGGAAGTGCAGTGGTACCCTTTTCTCCTCAGGAGGCAGCTTGCTCCACTCATTGCCCAGCATCCTGGTGATCTCTGGGAAAGGCACCTCCGGCCTCTTCGCTCGCAGCTGCTCCCGGCGCTCGTTCATGAACCGCACGTACCCGGTCAGGGGGGATTTGGGGGCATTGCTGTCCCTGAGGGGCTTCTTCCTCTTTCTCCCTTTGGCCCAGCCTCCTCGTTTGGTTCTTTGCTGCTGCAGAATGAAAACGGAAGGTAATTCAGACTGAGTGAAGATAAACACCTCCAGAAGGAATAAACAGCTTCACCAGGAGTACATGGCTGCAGTCCTCTCCATGGATGCAGGTTTCAAACTCTACTTTAGAGCTATCCTGACTTTTGTCAAAACAAAGCCATACAAATCTCACTGTAAAAGTAGCTTACAATTTCTCCTAGTCCACAAGGACAGCAAAATAACATTGACATCAACTTCTGATTGTAAAATCACAGGGACTGATAACCCACAAGATGATCATCTCAACTAAAGCAACTGCAAGTTTTTTTTTTATTGCTTGTTTGTTTGCTTTTAGTTATTCTCACCCTCACATACCCTCCCCTGCAAGTCATTTATTCAATAGGGTTTTTTTGGAGAGATTTTGTCTATTAGTTAATAATTGATAACTAGTTATTTTGCACCTTCCAGATCTTTGTCCTTCAAGCACAATGTGCCCAAAATATGAGTGTAAAGGCAGTATCCAGGCTTTTCTACTCTCCTCTGTTCAGTAGATTGTCTTTCCCACTAATCACCTCCAATGGAGCAACAAACTCCAAAAGAGGGAATATTTTAAAAGGTGTCTGGGGCATGCTGTGACTTCACAGGAGTAACATCGTTATCACTCATCCTCTTGGCTTCAAACTATTTCTACAGCCATCTCTGGACAACACTATTCTCTAATGCTATGTACATACAACTATTTTCAGTACTTCTAATCTTTCCCCAGATCAACATATTCCTGCCATTGTGTTACTTTTTGTTTCCCTCCTGGAATTTTATTACTTAATTAAAAAAGGACCTCACAGTTGAAAAAAAAAAAAAAAACCCTACAAGAAGGAATATCAAATACATCTATAAAAAAAAAAAAAAACAAAAAACAAACAACCCAAACCAGAAAACCCCAAAACCAATTCCCAGTCCAAGTTCAGGTCTTGATGATTTAGTCACCAAAAATCAGTGTTGAATGGTACACAAGGTATAGTCTATAGGAGTAAAAACAATGGTTTTAAAGACATCAGTCACCACCAGAACAGTAAAATGGTCTCACTTTGCTGGCTCACAAGAGAGAAAATAAGTTGTGGCAGTTGAACACTGAGTGCCGAATGCAGCACCAGCCTGTGAGCCCCTCTGGCTGAGCTGAGACCCATGTGCTGTCCTCCACACATTCCAACTGCCAGCTATCTGTGTGCAGCTGTGCACCACAGGAGAAAATTGGGGAATCAGAAGATGAAAATGGCAAACGGATAAAAATTTGTGATCCTATAAAAAAAAAAAATCTGAGCAGGTAGGACAATATAATGACAAAATTCCTGCCTGTGCATCATTGAAAAGTTACTATTATTTCATCTCACCTCCTCCTCAGGCTTCTGCTCAGTGGTTTCAGCAGCATTAGAAGATTCATTTTGCTGCTGCTGAGCCTGTGACAAGTCCTCCACCAAATCTGGGTTATTCACAGGCTGTGAAGTTCCACCACTGAATGAGCTCTCCGAATTAGCTAATCTGGAAAAGCATAGAAGTGAAGAACAAAACATTTAATCATCATTCCTAAATCACTTCCTCCCTAATCTTCTAAAACATGCAAAAATATTGCAAATATATTCATTCTCATACTAGCAAGAAAATAGAGGATTTAAAAGTGATTTTTGAAGAATTGGCTGCTCCATCCAAGCAACCACCATAACTACCACAGTTCCTATGGACTTTCAGACCCCATTTGATTTTTAAAGTGGTATTTTGTTTCATTTTTAGTGAAGCATTTGATTATACAAACATCTTGCAGGCAAGTGTATATTTGGATCAGAAATCAGACAGCGTGAATCCACCCTTCTTCAAAAGTACTGTAAAGAATTTGAAATTAAAAGTTTCATCAGCAACCAAGATACACCTTTCTGGATCTGTTTAATATATTTCTCCACAAACACATTCAGAGGTCTGTGATTGGGTATGATAATGGATTGAACTCACACAATCTCCTGTTCATGCACGTGGGTATTCGAACACAAACAGGACTAGCTCCCAACAGGCTCCATTATTTAATTTTACTGCAAGAGTTGTATCAATTTACCTTCCTCCAAAAAAGGGCAAGATGTCTGCAGGCAAAAGAGAAGAGCAAGCATGCAGAAATACTTCTGAAGGTAGACTGACAGTGATGAACATACATTTTGGGGCAACAACCCCCTGGACATTCCCAGCACTGTGCTCAGTAGGCAAATTATTCTAAGATTTTTGGACTCATCTCAGATTCTAAACCCTTCTTGAGGCTAAAGAATACTTGCCCTTACCCAGTTACATTCATGAAAATTCCTTTAATAGCAGGGTATGCTTCAAGTCTTCTTTGCTCATTTACTCCAGTCTAAAGCTACTCATGTCTATGGCAAATTTTAAATATTCAAAATAACTGTTCCTATTGATGTAGAATACAGCTATAAAAATTTGATATACTTTAACAGAATTGTTATTGGAATGCCCATGGGAATATCTGTCTTCAGAGAGAACAGCTTATTTTCATTCCTCACTACAATCAGCAATTGTGAGGTAATTACTGGTAAAGACACAAGGGCTGGAGAGATCCACGGCTGACTTTGAGACACCAGATTGAGCTCATATTACTAACAATTAGAGAGAGAGCAAGGGAACAAAGCAGACACCTTCCCATAAGTTAATCATATTTGGTATGTGTCAAAAAGAATAGGAACAACACAGCTCTGGATTCACTGTGAGGGATTGAAGAGTATTTCAGTTCTCCTCTCCATTCCCCCTTAGCAGAGAAGCTCCTGAAACAACACCTACAGGAAAAACTTCATGTGATGCAGCCATTTGCAGCAAACACTGATGAAACTTAGCCAAAACATTAATACCTTCTAAACATAAGGCTAATTTGAACCTAATTTGGCACCAACAAGTTTGAAGTCCCAGATAAGTAAATCCAAATTCAGACCTATTTGCAGTGGAAGTGTTCACATTCATTTTTACAGTCTGAATTTCACTATTTGGTGCTTTGCAAAACAGAAAAGAAGCTTCAATTATCAAAACACAGCAAAAATTCCATGTATTCTTAAAAGAAAACTTCTCTTGGCATTGTGATTTTAAGAGGCCATTGTCACAGTTAGCAAAAGCAGAGTTGGACTGACAAAAATGAGATCTCAGTCTCAGCAATCAGTTTCAGACATCAGAGATCATTGATAAACAGCTTATCTTTAATTAAAATCATTTACTTAGCAGGGACCATTATGGCCAACAGATACTTCCTTCCTCTCTGTCCCCATAATGTCACTTATCTTAAGACTGAAATCCTAGGGATTCACTGTTTAAAGCTAAGAGACACTAAAGAACAGTTTGTGACCACTTCCATCAGTTCAGAAGAGTTCTGGTTTCTCCTAAACAGAGTCCTGTGATCTTCTATCAAGGCCAAGGGAACATTGCAAGATTGAATTCTGTTGGGTTTATTTCTCTTTTTAAAAATTAGCTAGAACGCCCTCCTCCCACTGAAACAATTTCCCTGACAAGTGCAGAGATAATATCTTCCAGCTGAAGGTGAAAAAGGAGCTGCTTACCCAGTTACATTAATTTCACTACCTTCCTTAGATCCATCCTCATCTGTAAAAAGTGGGGGAAGATTGGAGCCAGCTACCAAGTTCTCCATACCTCTGGGGAAAAAAAATAAAGGTAAAAAAGGTTAAGTTAACTGTCATTGTTTCCCTTCACAACACACCAGGAATTTTGTACCCCATGAACCAATTGGTCTGTCACAGCAGATTGGCTTCAGGACAGATCCTGTGGGCAGATGTGCTTAGGGACTGTGAACAAAGACCATAAATGACACTTCAATTCCAAGTTTCCATTTTAACTGAGCCCTGTGCCAGTGCCACCGTGCTGTTGGAAATCCCTGCAGTCCTATTTTATCCCAAGACAAACCTTCATTCACCATACTCAGCACACAGGGAGGTAGATCCTGCACTTCCAGTCCACCTGCCTGATTATTCTTCATGGTGCAGCCTTCACCAGAGGTTTGTGTTGACCCCAGAAGAAAACTGAAACCAAGTCTCCCTGAAGTTTCAAATGAAGATTGTACTAATAAATCCTTGTCCAGATTTTCACAATTAATCTATGTGTGCAGTTGAACACTAAGTAAGAGAACACAGGCATTTAGAGTATTTTACATTCAATCCCATAGAACAGTTGCTGAAGCAAGTGGTTTAAGGACTGTGTATATCTCATTTAATACAAACTGCCCCCAAATTAGAAGTAGCTCCATTTTTAACCTTGTAGCATGTCATGGGAACTCAATGTGAGAGATGAAATCCAAAGCTTACTTAATTTGTCCCCTTCCTCCCTAAAATACAAACCTGTTGTATTTCAGTGAAAAAAAAAACTCAAACAAAACCAAGAAGCCTCAACAAACTCACTCTACAATTATGAGCTGCCAGTTGAGGCCATACTGAAGGGCCATGCTACTTAAATTCCTGTTCCTTCAATTTCAGGGTCACCTTTGATGAGCAGCAGATACTCAACTCAGTTACTGCCATCCCTTTCATCCAGTACACTTGGGCTTTGGGCCTCCAGGGACTGAGGAGAGCCATCACCTTGTACTGCTTTCCCCTGGGTTGGTGTGCTTTCTACCCAGCACTGAAATTCAAGTGATCTGAGAATAAAATCCTGCTCCAGGTTTTGAATATTAGATGTGCTTTCCCACATCCCACCCCAGCTCCAAAGGCAGATGTTTTCTACCAACTAAGGTCACTGCTTCTTGCATCTTAGAGATTTTGCAGATTTCTATCACGAGTATGACATGGATGACATTCCCCCTTTTCTCTTCTGCTTTTCCAACTGCTGAGATCCTCAGACCACCCTTAAGGATCCCATCATCCTGACTCCTTATCTAGCAAACAATTAAAGCTAAGCACACTACTCCTAGGTAGCACAGACACTGATCTCTAGCAGAGGAACACCTTTACTTGTGTATAGGAAAGGTTCATTCAGGAGTGAAGAAACTGAATTCCTGCTCTGTCATTACAAACCAGGGACTGAGGACAGTTTTGGGGGCTCAGCCTTAGAGCTGTGGCACAGCTGGGGACTGAGCAGCAAAGGGCTTCCAAGATTCTCAGGGACTAAAGCACCTGGCCTGATACAGGAGGGTGAGGGCAAAGGGCTTGCCCAGCTGGCCGCGGGGGGCCAAGGGCCAATCTCACAGAGCCTAAAGCCACTGGATGGAAGTAGCAGAGCTGACAGAACCAAATTCTCCCCAGTCATATCAGCTTTGCAGGTTCAGGCTGGACATCAGAAAGTGTTCCCAGAGAGGTCGAGTCTATCCTGGCAGATTCTAAATGCTAAAAGCTGTAACCGACCTAAACTAGTGTTGGCAATAGTCTTGCTCTGAGTGGGAGGCTGGACTAAGATGACCTCCCTCCAGATGTCCCCTCCAAGCAACATCTGCAGACCTATGAATCACAACTCCACATCATGGGGCTTTTCACATACCAGCATCATTGACAGGAAAAGAAAGACAACTCAAATAATATAATGCTGCTAGGAAAGGTAGTGAGATACTCTGGTGAAACAAATAGAATTGTAATCCTTAAAGAAGGCAGCACAAACAATATGTCCTCACACACGGTTAAGAATCTACACACATAGAAAAGAAACTACATAAAGGCTGGGACTTTACATATCACAAGAAATCTGAAAATTCAACTGATTTGAGAATTATGTTCTTCACTGCCCTGGAAGCTGTTTAAGCACAGCTTCTAAACATACAACATAAATTACTTCATGCAGTTGTCATCTAAGAGGGAAATTAAGTTCTGCTACATGTTACACAATATTCATCAGTTAAAAATCCTAAATTATGATTTTCAAAAAAGGAAGCCTAAGCAATTATACCCATTGTGACATTCTCACCAGGTCCTGATCTGTATGCTCTCATGTGGCCCAAGCTCACTTTCAAACTGCAGGGTGGCAGCTGGACACCAACCTTAACAACATATAAACAGAACACAAACACAGGAAGCCAGAGAACATACACTTTTTTTATTTAACCCATATGTTTTAGATAGTAATTCTTTCAGATGATGCTGACCCACATCCTAAAGAAAACAAAACAATTCCCCTAAAACCCCCAGAGGGCAGATGGGAACCTACCCAAGTCTTTCAGTCCCATTTCTCAGGTATAACCCTCCCATACTCCTGCTCCAAAATCACTAACCACTTTCAACCCCACTGCAGAGCTCCATGTTTACTGAAACACATTTCACTAAATCCAAGGCAACAGAAACAATGTACACTTAGTTTTCTAGTGGCTTGCACATAGACCCTATTTTCATTTTTTAACTACGTCTACCCAAATTCAAAAACAAACCTGAAACTGCTGTTTAACTCTAAACCCTACCAGCCCTACAGTTCAATGCAGGGAAGCATCTCCTCCAAATAAATCTAATTCAAACTGGAGTAGCTCTGAGTTCACTGAACTGCTACACTACTGGCTGTGCTGGCTCAAGAAAGCAACCAGCTAAGCAGGAATAGAGAGACTGATTTATTCATTAACAGCAGTATTTGACAAGATTTCAAAGGTTCAACTAACATATACACTAGCATTAGTTAAAACTCTATATGAGCCTAGAAAAAAATCCTACATTATCAAAAATGTGGCTTATTTTATCTTTTCCTTTCCCTCTCTTCCCTGATCTGATTGATCTTCCCTGATCAATCATGACTTCATGACACAGAAAGTGAAGTATTTGTAACTTTCAGTTTAAATTTTTCTTCTGGACACTTTGGTTGCATGCCACAGAGAACATAGTTGAATGAAATTGTACAGAGTGTACCAACATGCTCTGACAGAATTACTCAGGAAATGAAAGCAAAACATTTACAGCATAATGATCCAAGTGCTACTACACACATCAAGGATCAAACAGAAGGTAATTAAACACCATTCAAAACCAGAATATGGTTTAAATAAACTTTCTTAATTTCTTCTCACATTACCTTTTGTAGGCCATGATTATTATTATTCTAGTAGTAGAGATAAAGTAGCTGAGTTATATTTTACATATGACCAAATTTCTAATCACATTTATACAACAGAGAGGAACACTCAAAAGCAGGTAGCTTTAAAACCAGGGTGAGAACAAATCCACAGCTGGAGCTAGACGGAATGACTCACTTTTCCACAACATTACTGTGGCTGCACTGTTCACAGCACTACTACAGGGCAGCACATGTAAGGACATGACAAAGTTCAAGGGCCTTTTATTAATGCTATAAATGAAGGGTAAAATTTGCCACATTCAACCTTTTCGTCAAAGCATCAGAAACAGCAAAAATGCAATTTTAAAAGTGCAAACAATTTTATCTAGCAAACCCCCCTATTGTTATTTGTCAGCTGGAGTTAGAGCAGCACGGCCACACTGCCCCCACACAAGGCACAGGCAGCGCCGCTTCCCCCTGCGGCCGCTGCCGGCCTGGGGCTCACGCCCAGTGAAGCCTCCTCCAGAGCCCAAGCACAGCAATCGCTGCTGTGAACATCCAAAATGTTCGGTGCTTCCCAAAACCCAACCTGCCATGCTTGTGCACAGTCACTCACTGTGGGAGTGACACGAGGCTGGGCTCTGCAGGCTCTGCGCAGCTCTGGTCACTCCTAAGTTACTGTCACATGCAGACCAACTTCTTCCTCATCCCAAGGCCAGGCCGAGTCTTAAGAAGTCTCTGAACGCTAAGAAAAGGGTAAACAGCCCTTAACAGTGTCGCCTTTTCAATGGCTACATTACAATAGATAATCTTATGAACAATAAAAAAATAAATTACTAAACTCTTTAGCCATCCAATTACAAGGTAAGCTTATAAAGACATGTTATTTATTACAGTTAAGCGTATTTAAATATGAAGTCAGCATCAGCAATCCAACTTACAAGCTGATTATAAAACACTGCAGGAGTTCCAATTACCTCATCACCAGATCTAGTTTTAGAAATGTTACTGCTGAGTGGAGAATTTTTCTCCTCAAGTCTCTCATCCCCCTTTGCCAGAGTAAATAAGTGCAAATTTTACCATTCAGAGGCTAACAGATTACAAAAAAATAATCATCTGCTACATCACAGAAGAGTCACAGTATTCCTTATCTCAGCATCAGAATCCAAGCACTTCAGAATGCAAACAATCTAAATTCAGATCATTTACTGAGAGAAAAATCCACAGGACCATCACTTCCTGTGCCTTCCCACCATGTAGCCACAGAACATCAAAAACAGAACTGAAGTAAATCCATCTCCTATTCAAACCACAATGCTTTTGGAGCTGTCAGAGGAAGTTCAGATTCCCTCTGACAGAGCCTTTTCTCCATCAAGCTGGAGCAGAAGCATGTTATCCAACATACTTTACTGCAAAAAATCAGATTTGACTTTTTCCCAACAGGCAATTCATTAGACAAAGGTTTTTGTGACTAGGAAAATTGCAAGCTCAACCTAATGGAACAAAGGTTTTTCTGTCAAACCAGAAATTATATACCAGAGAATAGCCAACTGCTTTTATTTTTACTTCTTGCCAGTAAAAACAAAGAAACACTACAGACCAAAATAGAGATTTGTAGGAAAAAATTCCAGAAGTCCACTGCATTTCCAAGTAGCTTAAGGAAAGACGGGAAAGATGTAAAGCTTAGGTTTATGCTTAGTTTAATTGGGTCTTTGCAGCAAACATTAACAAAGCTGTTCATTGCTCTGCCCATAGAAACAGCTGTCAAACATCTGCAAACATGTATTAAAAAAAAAAAGTGTTCAATTCTGCATTCTACTCTTATTTAGATAAAAGTTTTAGGATGAGGCACATACAACACATCTCTCATATATATATATATATATATATATATATATATATATATATTTGTAAAAACTTGCTGTTCTCTAGAATGAAAACCACAGGAAAGGTATACACTCAACTCTCCAAAGGCAAGAACAGCCCCACATCGATTCTCTCCTTCTCTCCCTTCAAATACATGAGTGAAATTTTGCATTACAAATAAACCAGCTTTTTAGATCACTTCAGAAAAAACAAAAGATCACAATGAGATGAAAAATAATTGTGCTATAGATCCCTGGATAGCTAAAACCAATAACTGTGGTTACCTCTGGTATCAAGAGGGAGGGCGTTGCTACCTAGCCCCTCAACTGCAGATATTACATAACTATGGATTAGGATAGTTCATTTTATTCGGAATTAACTTTGTTCATTATAGCATCAATTGCCATTTAAACTAATACCATTAACAAATACAATTCTGCAAAATTTACTTAATTTTTGTGTTCAGACCTCACATGAGAAAATAAAAATACATTCAGATCACAAAAAAAATGTCTCAAAATAAATCTTGAGAATTTTTTATTTTTCATTAATCACTCTACCTCAAGAAAGTCCAATAGATCATTACCAGGGATGGGACTGGGTTTTGTAATCCGCCCATAAAAATGTCTTCTGAATTTCCAGTTACTACAGGCAATTTAGTCTGCTTCTTTGCCTGCTCTGCCATTCGAAAATTCCTCTGGGATCTGAGGGCCCACAGGACAAAGTTTTCCAACAGCTCCTTTCCCATTAAGGAGGTAAAAGGGGTACTCATAACAGCCCACAAGCAGCAGCTACAGAGCGTCACAAACGGTGCCTGGAGCACAGACACTTCCTAAAGCACGGCACCCATAAATCACCAAGAGCTCAGCAGAGCCCGGTAACTTCCCCAGCAGTGAGCAGATGGTTATTCCCCTTCAAAACTGAAGTTCCATTCCTCTGATCATTTATGTCTGTAAGACTCAATCACTCACTGTTTGTGCAATGCAAACATAAAGTGCCATGAGCAAAGCAGTTTATTAAAAAATGTAAATGAACAGACTGAAGTTTTTCATGCTGTTTACCCAGTTCAAACATTTACCAGCATCACACAAGTGAAACAAGAAACAGTATTAATTAATGCTTGAGGAGTACTTTGATTTAAAATGCCAAACAAGTATTCTGAACTAGAGATAACTGAATGTCAAGGAATCCTGATTGTGACTGGCAAGTGAAATGCAAAGTCACATATTTAAAAATAAAATAATTGAAGACTGCATACACCTGATGAGATTGGAAAGTTGTTTTAAAGCTATTTTAGCACTTCCGCTCTTCCTCAAAGCTTTATTCATCACAGAAGTTGTAAAGGAGTAAAGCATATACTTCAAGCTCACTTATATTCTGAGAGGAAGCTCTGGCTGCTGCCACAGAGGAATACAGACTGGAATTTTTCATGCACATACCCACCAAAACAAGTAATTACGGTCATTTTACAGAATATGGGGTCGAATAGTTTGGATGTGAGAATATACTGAGAAAGAGATTGAGTATATGCTTAAAAGAATGACTCACCACAGGCATCGTGACCCAACACAAAAGCATCTACTCTGACCTCAAAAGCCACAAAGACAGCATGGAACTGGATATTTTAAATGCTCTGATATGGGTACAGGGACAAAGGTTAGAGGAAATGAAGTGTGGGAAGAGTCAGTGATTCTCACATAAGCAACTCATTCTGCCTGTTTTCAGAGAAGATCCATCTTAGGAAAACATATGACATGTCAGCCTCCATACATTTTTCTTCTTATTTTCTTGCTGTTGCCATGAGTTATTCCAACATAAAACAAGTGAGTTTAAACACTTAAACCCATCATGTACAAGAAATTGTAATTTTTACAGAGTTGTGCAAAATAACAGGCATATAAACCTGAACAACAGAACTGCTATCAGCAAATCCTTTCTAATACCAAGAATAGGGAAGGACTGGGTTGGGCTGTTTGCTTCTAATCTGGCCTTAAAACTCTCTGGTAATAGTTTCATATCTATCAGAAATCAAAGTTTGGAGGTACATTGCATGAAGTGTACCAAAATCCCTTTTCAGCCAAGGTTCTTCTTGCAGTGCCACATGGCACCATTGGCATCACAGGATAAAAATTGTAAAGGCCCTGGAAACACAGTGATGGAAAAACTAATAAGGAAAGTGAGCATAAAAGAACAGTTCATGTAAGTATCAATACATCAGTGGATACTGCTTACAAAACCTTGTCTGGATTCCTGAAAAGAAAAGAAACAGAAAAGACAGCCCAGTCCTGCCAAAGCATCCTCTCCAGGAACAGCAGACAGCTCCTTTGACCACTTAACAAGACTTGAAAGCTGTCTGAGTTCACAGACAAAATGTGTTAAAATGGATATGAGAGGAAAAGACTACACCAATAAAAAAAAGCCACAGGAAAATTTAAAAAGACAAACTTTATGCTCTAAACTAGGCACACACCAGGATATCCATCTCAGAACCAAAGGGAGAGCTTACAGAAGTTTTAAAATAATACAAAACCCAGGTACTTCCATGGCTCCATAAGAGAACTAACTTAAATCAACAGCAGAACGTAGACAAGTTAAAATAAAGCTTTCCCAACATTCACCTTCATCCAAAAGCAAGAGAAAATGTCAATATTTATCATGAATGGAAAACAAGGGGAAAAAAACCCTACAAGCATAAACCCACTGGAGTGGTCTGAGTGTTCTCCAGCGTTAAGCAGTACATAAAAGAGATCCAGAGATGCATGTGAGGGATGGGAATATGCAGGCAGAGGGCACATCTTTGGAACACCTGTAGCATATGTAATGAAAAACAGCTCATTTTGAAGCTCAGGTAGGATTGAGAAAAAAGCATTTACAATATTGTATCTGATCTTCAAACCGTTTCCAGTAGCCCAGAGAAACTGGTCAGAGGGCAGTGAACTTCCTCCTGCAACCTCTTCTTTGTGCATCTCCTATTGTATCATAGGAGGCATATCCTTGCAAGACTGCTTGCTAAAAGGCAAAAGTGCTGAGGGGAAAAACCCTAAGAGCAGAGTCTCACTGCCTAGAGCTTGGAGCCAAAAATGAACCTGGGAAAAGCACATCCGAGACTAAACCTGCTCTTCCAACTTCCCTCTCCCACAGCTGCTCCTCATATGATGGAAACAACAAAGTGCAGGTGGGAAACACACAGGCTTTGAAAAATAGAGTTCATCTGTGCACTCAATAAAATTAGCCCTAAAAGAGAATGCAAATCTTTTCAAACAGAAAATGATGATTGAATGGACATGAGGATGGAGGTCTCACACAACACAATGTCTTCAAGCACTTGCACTTGGAAAGATTCCTAATTTATGTTTAGTTACAAGTGTTCTGAAAGATATCTGGCATTCAGGTTTGAGTACTTACCATATTTAGCAAAAAGCAGATTTATACTGCTTTTACATTTCTTTTGCATGATTTCATTTCCATATATATTTAAGTAAATATGGTTCCTCTGGCTAAAGCAGAAATATCTCAATAGCCCTATATATGGGTAGAGGTGTACAGCTGGTTTAAAGGTCATAAAAGAAATATTTTAAAGCTAAGAATACAACCAAACTTCAGAAACAAACTTTGAAGCACTACCAATCTTAACCTTATTTTGGACATCTCAACTAATTGCTAGGCTTTGCTTGATTTCTGAGATCTCAAGTTGCTCTGAGACGGACCTGAATACACATCATGCAATTCTTACTGCAAAGAGAAATAAGAACTGAAGTCTTTGTGATCCTTGCAAAAGGTCAGCAACATTGTGGTTTACACAGCATTAAACAGTGGGAAAGTGGAAAAACATTTCTGTTTTCAAAAGGGCTACAACACAGATTTCACCTCAGTATAATATCATAACCTGAAGTTCATTGCCTTGAGCAGAAACAGACAAAGCCAACTGCTGGAAAACAAGAGTTCAGGCACCTCTTTTTTGATTTGTGGAGCCTAAACATTTTACAACAGAAGTGCAAGCACAGAAAAGTTACTTTCTTTGATTACCTTTTACACTCTGTTAGAAGTAAGCACACAGATTAGCTAAGGATCAAATACCACATTTAATCCCCAAAGTTAGCTCAAGAGCTTTCTGAGTTAAGACAACTGTCTTCTTAGTTGCCAGCACTCCATTTCACCTAAAAAGGCTCCTCTGAAAAAGCACTCATTTAGATTTTGCTCCTCCCTATATCTCCCAAAACAAAGGCAAAAACCCCATGATACTGCTTTTTAAACATTATATTTTTAAAAGTAAAAAGTCTTCAGATTTTATGAAAACTTCTATCATAATTGAGTTTATAGATGTCCCAAGATAAAACGTTTATTACAGTAATAGAAGCTTGTTTTTCCTGGTCTTTAACAGTCTCCCAAAACAGCTAATTCCCACTCTGGAACAGTTTCCTGACCTCTAGAAAGGGTCATCTATGTATAACTCCAGACAAAATATGGCCATAGCATTCCAAAGCTCCCTGGTAAGATCACCAAAAAGAATTCAGGAGGTTCCGTTCACATCTCAACTGAGCATTGTTTGTCATGACAGAGCAGACACTCAGAAGAAAGCGTTAAGTGTGGAGTGAGGCCTTACCCAGCTGCTGTAAGCAGCACACACTGATCCTTCAGCAGTGAGGGCACCCCCAAAGCACAAGTCACCAGTCCCATTGCTGTCCTATCAGGAACAGCAGTGAGTAAACCTCAGAGCAGATTGCACGGTGTAAATAAGGAATACTGAGAGAAATACTGCACCAATCTCTACTTAACACCTCCCATCCACAGCACAGCAACCTCAGGTCCTGGAGTTTAGCATGTAAGAAACAAGCAGCTTATTATTTGAAATTGTGCCAAGCAACCAAGCTGTTTGAAATTTCAGTTGGTAAAAATTGTGGCTTTTGACAATTGAAGTGTATTTCATTTACAGCTAACAGTTCAATTAACAAGAAGCAAAAACATTCATTCACTTCACAATGAAATTTTCTTCTACTCAAGTATCCATGTCTCAATCAGCATGAACTCATTTGTATTCCTACTTAAAATGCATTTCTCAATAACACTTGCTGACATCACCCACATTTTATACGTATCTCCTAAGCACACAAAAAAATCTGACCATTCCAACTAGTTTTGCTAATTAAGATCCCCCCAGCCAAGCACATGTCTAGTCACCACTTTCTTGTTGGCTGCCCCTGCCCTGCTGTGGGAGGAAAAAAGGAAACAATGTGAGAAAGGTCCACATTTTCTGCTTCACTGAATTAAAGCTACTCCCAGAAATCAAGGAATACATTGCTTGCATCATTCACATTTAACAATTCCAAGTTTGGACTAGAAGTGGCTTCTAGAGGTTGATTGATCACAACACCTACTCAAAACCAAGGTGAAGGTCATCTGTATGGCAGAGACCATGTTATACTGTCTGGCTCAAATCCTGATGAACACTGATTTAAATCAAATGCCCTCAACTGCTTTGGTTTTTTGCTAGGAAGGTTACCAAGAGCTGAAGACATAAGGACTGCTTATTCTCAGGACACAGACAGTGATGGATGGAAGGCAGGACAAAAGCAGTTGAAAAGCTCTTACAGTGGCCATAGGAACAGAGGTGTATCAGACAACACCTCCCCCAGTGCTGACAAAGCTGGAGGGACAGGAGAATAAAAGGACTCCAGAACAGAGAGAAGGTTTTCACTTTATTCACCTACTAACCAGAAAATTCATCAAGAACAACCTTAGCAAGGAATCCAGGATCTTCTCTCCTATTAGTGAAGCTAGAGTTGGACTTCCAATACTGCCCTAATCAAAGACTCCCTCACCCTTTGAATTAAGCTCAGATTTACTCTCAACTCTGAGCACAATAAGCAGTATTTACCCCAACTCAAACCATTTCAGCAAACTGTAAAAAACAATGATGAGCTGCTATTTCCAAGAGGCGTTCTGTGTTAGGCTCACTTCACAGAACCCAGCTTCCAGCAATTTCAAGTAGGTTTAATTCAGCAGCAGCTTTAAGCTTTAAGGTTCTTTTTCTTGTCTTCACATGGAGAGCTTAGCTCAGGGCTGCTTGTGCCTGCCCCTCCACTAACTAGTCCACATATTCCATCTGTCCTTCAAGTGGAGGGCACAGCAAAATGAACTGCACACACTTTCACAAGATTATAGGGACAGATGACTGAGAGACCAAGAAGATACTGTAGCATCAAGCCCTTCATGGCATACGAGCAAAGGAAATTCTCATTTCTAGCCTGACAGAGGATATATTGTTATCTGCATGACAAAAGGGCTTTAAATCTTAAAAGAAATAGTCAGTACTATATGAAAAATTGAAGAGACATTCTGTGCCAAAGCTGGATTATGAATCACCAACTAACACTCCTGCCACCAGCAGCATGAAACCATCTTTGCAGTGATACTCAAGCCCTATCTGAATAACCACTACAGTGGTTAACACACTTGCAATCCCCCTCTACGTCCAACACCCAAAAAACAACTGATTTGTCAACTGTTTCACTGATTTGACACTTCTCTATTCTTTCAATAAATTGCCATTCTAATTCTTGTCTGGTTTTGTTGAGGCAGTCGTGCTTCTTTGCATTTCATTTACCTTTTAAACGCTACATTATTTAGCAGCCGCAAGTCACAGCAAATGCCAGGAAAAATCTGATCTTCAAAACCTCCAATTGCTCAAATTTCTGTATTTTTAATTACAATGGTATAGAAATACATCCACAGAACTGAGATGCTAGCAAGCAGTTCAGAAGCAGAGACATTCAAGTCTTAAAACGACAAATACGACAGATACATTTCCTATTACAGACTGACAACTGATTTGAGTAAAATTTATCTACAGGACAGACCTTTTCTAGGTTAACTTTCATGGAATATATATTGCTGCATTACCACAATCCTGACTCATCACTCGCCCAGAGTCTTCTGCTGATCAGTCACTGATCTACACTGGCACATGCTGGAAGGAAAACACCCATGCATCAGTTAGAGACCAGCAGGTCCCTACATTTATACAGCATTACCCAAATGTCTCCATAAAAAGTCAATTATGGACACTGAGCTGACAAACATTACTGATCTCAGACTTGAGAATAAGGAATTGTGTATCAATAAAGAAAAAAAACTTCTCTAACATAATTCCCAGAAATCTATCATATAAAGGCACTAAGATAAAAGCTGAAGATTTTTTTTTAAGGTATCTAGCCTTTAGTATGCTTTTGAAATCTGTCGTCCCTTTCTTCCTCACTATAAAAATGTAAACCCTTTGTATGTGGTTATTTGAATATCAGTACTTTTCCACGTAGCAGAAATGCAAGAACAAAAACTCCAGGAACGTGCTGAGAAGCTCCTTGTGATCAGTTATTTTCTGCACGCCTTGCAAACCCCTCCTGATAAATGTCTGTTCTGTAATTCCCTGGAGAAATACTCTGTTGAAATGACTTTGGGACAGATGCATGTTTTTACAAGTGGCAATAAAATGATATAAATAACTTGCCTAAAAAATCCAAACATGTAAAGTGTATTTCTATAGAGAAAATGCAAGTAAGCCATCTGTAACAGATGTCAGTTTTTCATACTTGCAATGAACTTTAAGTCTTTTAAGGTTAAAATAATATTAACAGAAAAGATTTCTCAAGTAAGAAAAGTATCTTTGATATTTGGAAAATTTTCACGTCACTAGACATTCAAAACAATTCACATAAAGTCTCACAATCTAAACTTAATATGCAGTTAATAATTCTATAGTTTTTTATATCCAAATGTAAACAGAAGAGCAATCAAATCTCATGTCAAGACAAAGTCATTTTTAGTTAGTTTAACACCAGGACTACCCTCTGCTAAAAAACAGAAACACAGAGGAATTCATACCTTCATCATCCTTGCCCAGTCTTGTTTTAAAGTAAGAAGCATCCCTACAGCAGCTGTCCCACATAGCACTTAGACACACAGTAAATTTGTACAACTTCTTACTGTAGTCAGATAGATTGTTATAATTTCACAGGTTAGACCCTATAAGCTAGGAGCCTGTATCAATAAACTCTGATTAAGTTGTTATTTGATAAATGTGTCATTTCAACAAGTTAAACAAAGCTGCACCTGTATATATATTTTAGGAGTTAAAATATGCCTTAAACTCACGTTCAAATCTTTGTCGAGTGTGCTAGCAACCCTTTCTGAATCCCAAGGCAGCTGTAGCAGCGCCAGTGCCAGCTGCAGGAGACACATGTTAGACCTTGCCTGTTCAGATTCTTCTGTACTCTTATTTACACCTAAGGCTTAGCTGCTCAAGCTTCACTGAACGCTAATGTTCCCAAGCTGGATTAGCCAGTCACCTCCAACACCTCCTCATGTCAATGCTTCCAAGGAGCCTTTCCCAGCCTACACCCACCTAGAGCTATCCTTGTTTTAATGTGACCAAATATCAAGTCTGGTTTGCTTGAGAACATTCTTTAAAGACAGAAAGCTGAACCAGGTTAGTCAACCACAACTACTGAAAAAGCACTTGTCACAATAGCTCTCCACAAATAATGAAGAAGTTTTAAATTGATGGCATTTTGTTCATAACCATCAAATTTCAGCAAGCAGTATGAATCATGCACTATTTGTTACTTGAACTTGACATTTACAAAGCAGGGATCAATCTAATGTGATTCAGAAGCTTTTTTCGTACTTTCTTTTTCCTACATTCAGAGCTTAAAGAAAAAAATACTTGTGCTTCTACATTTCAAGTAAATGTTTGGTGTTAGTGAAACAATTTACAGAATCCTGATGATGTCACACAATTTATACACTGCTATCACAGAATGGGAAACTGGCAAAGTACTGGTGGCACAAGTTGGAAGAGGCCTAAAAATTGTATTTCTCTAATGCTCAAGCTTTGCATGTTTTGCTACAACCTAGATTTAAGGACAGCTTTCAAGGCAGTAACTTGCTGCTGCAAAGAGAGGAAGGTCTTGCCCTCTCCCCCTTTCTCAGCTGCTTCACAGCTTATTGGACATTTCATAGAGCTACTTAACTCTGCGACTCTTCCCCTGGGAAAGCGAGGAGGCTCAGTATCTCCAATGAGACACAGTCGAAAGGAAGGGCTCAAAGAAATACCAGAGCTTATTAAAAAGGAATGTGTATGGGAACTCCCACTGCATGCGTGGTAAAGTTGTATTAAGCTTTAAGAGCCACCTCCAATCACCCAAGATAACTTTCCGGATTCATTCTGCCAGCAGTGGCTGTAGGTTCCATAAGATATCAAGAGAAGCATCCAGAAAGGTCCTCTGCATGCATGAGGACAAGCCAGGTGCTGGAAGGTGCAGACACCAGCTGTCCACTGCCTAAGGCTACAGTTTCACTGCAGCCTAAGCCTGTCCAGCTACCAACAACTCCTAGAGCATCATCTTTCAGCATGGCACTTGTTCCCTGGACAAATCACATGGTGGTTCAGCATGCTGAAGAAACAGAAAACCATTTAGTTCATTTACCAAATTAGTTTATGCCAAATGAAAGACTGAAATGGCTCAGCAAAGGACCCAACAAGCAGCTGGCAGAAGAAAAAGGGATGTGAGGAACACAGCCAGGAGTTAGTGATGTACATTGCTGTAACTCCACAGGCTGCGATTCAGCTCTCCCTAAAATTCTACTGCTGCCAGAAATGAAGAACATTTGAAGCTATTCCAGTAACAGAGGGCCCCAAAATAGTCTGAAGTGGAACAAAATATGATTACCAGAAAAAACTAGGATTATATCATAAACAGACATGATTTTTTTTCCCCCTTTCCAATCTAAAGCAAAACATTTGTTCTCCTGATGAAAGATGAGATTCCTCCCCATAAGTCTGGAGAAAGAACTTCAATTCTACAATTCTGATTCATTTCTTCTTGTTCTTTATTATACTGGCTTGTCATATCTTACAGGAATTGCAGCAATTCCTTATCTTAAGCTCAGCAAAGAGTAGCTGGAGTCCATTCTGTCATGTTTCCCACATATTGAAACAGTGAGGGTTTAGTCAAATATTGGTTATCTCAATTTCATTTCAGCAGCAGCATGAGTCATGTGCAATAGCAGCTAAACCATACTGCAGTAAATGCACCCCGAGCCAGCACTCTGCTCCAAAAGATTTCAGTAGGTTACCTATGATAGTTACTGACTAGATGTCAGGGCTGGAAAAAAATGCATTCCAATACCCCTATATTTCAGAATATTTGGAGATTTGCTCCTCTGCTCTAAAAATCCCACAGAATTTGTGATTATTGAGATATTCCAACAAGATGCTTGTATATTTGAGGAGATGGTAGTTTTAAATGGAATATCCTACTACAGTAAGTCTTACTTTTATATCCTTTAGGTATCAAAAGCTTTGTCAATGTCCTGGATAAGTGAAAATTCAAACAAGGCAGACTATTCTTAAAGTAAGACAAGGAAAACTGGGGCATAAGAGCAGCGCTGTACCCAGGAAAAATGTTTAGAATTCAAGTAAGGAAACAACACCCCTAAAACTACACTGTACTCCAAGCTTTCTTCTCTCACCTCCATGTCCTGCAGTGGGAACACCCTCCTTGCTCCCCAGTTTTCCTGTCAGAAATGCAATGTTAGCAAACTCCAGATGTCAAAGTGTGAGAGAAGATTTACAGTTTACTGTTTCCAGTACTTTGCTCAGTGTTGATCTGTTTTCTCTCCTGTGTAGTCTCCTACTCTTACCAGAACTTTTGCCACAGCTCTCTCTCCACTGCTTTTCCAACACGGAGACTGACACTTTCCATATATGGTCAGGCATGGCACATCCTCAGTACTGGTATGGGACACTAATTCTGTTACATCAGAAATTCAGCCTTTGATAAACACATCAACACATAATTATGGCTCGAACATCATCCTGAAATTACTTAGCCTATTCTTACACAAAGTCCATTCTCCCAAAATCTTTCATTTCTGTTATTAAATGTTTTGTCAATTACTAGACTTCAGCAAACAATACTCCAAAGTTAAGAAGAAAAATACCACCTTATGTCCAAGGCTGCAAAACAGCAGCCAAGGAAATTCCAAGAGGAATAAATAGTTTATTTCTTAAGTAACAAATACAAAAATTCACAAAACCCCTACTAATTCATGCCATACCACTTACCTGAAATAAAAGGAACTACAGAAGAGACACAGCTAAGTCAGACCTGCTTTAACCACCATTTGATTCAGACTGAGAACCCCTCCAAATAAAGCCTGGCAAGTCCTACAGATGACATTTTGAAAGGCAGTTAAAAATTGTTGATTCTTTTGGCTGCAAACAATCCCTCAGACACACCGTATAATTAAAACTAGGAATTTATCATCTTTTTGTATTTGAACACAGTAATAAAACAAAAGTAGACTTTTCCCCTGTTAATTCACTAAATTGCCAAGAAATCCTCCATGTTTTGCACTTGTTAGGGGAAGAAAAAAAATGGAAAAAAGGATCCAGAAATAAATCCTGTCAGCCTTAAGCCTCTTGAAGTCAACTAATAACCAACATTTTGACTACCCTCATTCTCTTATGCACTTCACACATTTCTATTGTCAGCAACAAAGCCTTCTCCCACTCAATCTTGTGACCCTTTACCATTTTCATGCTATCACAGTTGTCCACTGCTCATCTCATTACTTATCCCAGCCATGATGCACAAAAGGCACTCTGCAATGTCTTAGATTTACATTCCATTTTACATGGAAAAACATTATAAACAATCCAAGTCATAAGAATTTCAGGAACAGTGAAATAGAAGGTTTATTTTGCAATTCACTGTACACCAGGTAAGATGTATGGTCCAAAAAGTCTGAAATCAGTTAGTCAAAGCGCTTGCCACAGCCTCCTGCAAAACAGTGCAGGATTATTTGTTTCTAGGATTAAAATTGTTAATAAGCCTTCTTGGAAGACAACACAGCACAACCTCTTTTTAACATATTTACTATTAAAACACTCTAGCCAATAATGTTCCTCATGTTTCTGAAAGACAGGGCTTTTTCCAAGTACATCAGAACTTGCAAAAGTAAGGTCAAGGAACAAGAAAGATTTCCTAATAAATTTGGAACTTGGAATAAATTCAGATATTCCACAGTTAAGTGGTTTTGTTTCCCTGTAACACAGAATGAAGACTTCTCCCCAATAAACACAATCACTAAAAAGTAGCTGTAGCTGCGACTCATCACAAGCTATCCTTGTCAATATGGGGTCAAGCAGACCTTCACAAATCAAATGTCAGTCTCAGCCTTGCCCCTAACAGCTATGAACAATGCAAGTTATTCCTTTAATAAGAATTAATCCTCTGTGGGATTAATGTGCATGCAAATAGCTTTACCATATACATCCCAACAACCCCATTATGGAAGAGATTAAAACAGACTAGTCTAGTAATAAAATGCTTATCTCCAGACCTTTCCCACTGCCAGTAATGCTGGCAGAGCATGCACAAACTCAGATCTGCCTCTTCTGCCCTCAGAATTCAAGCTCCAGTATCAGACTACAGGTTTGCACCACAGAATCAGAGAATCCGCTGATTTGGAAGGGAGCCACAAGGACCATCGAGTCCAGCTCCCAGTAAAAGTCCAGCTCCCAGTAAAAACTAAGAGCTGCCATCAGAGCCAACAGCTGTGCTCCTGATGCCACTGGACAGGAAGAAGCCACTCCTGGAGTCAAACAACACAATATGGCCAACGCTGCAGATCCTGCCAATGCAGCCTGACCTACATCAGCAAAGCTTTAACTACCAATTCACTGTGTATTTCAAATACATATTACTAATAAAAGCTTTCACTATCACTTGGCTGTGTATTTCAAATAGCCATCAACTAGCCTTACCTGCTTTCATAAACTAATCCCTTGAAAAAAACGGTGGTTTCTGAAAACAAGCTACACTTTGTAATTGATACCTCATGAACAGTTAGTATTGAAGTGTTTTTATTGATAACCCTTCTTGTCTTAAAAACAGCAGAAGTTTAACAGCTCCCATGAACATAAGGAAGCTTTCCCCTCTCTTTCTAAGGGAAATCATGGAAGTAAAAAAACCAAAAAAAGCTAGAAAGAATACAAAAAGCAATTTCATTTTGGGGACTCCCAAGCAAATCACATATAGATTGAAACAGCATTTTATTAAAGGTACATGAACAACTAGGAAAAAAGAGAGACAATCTTTCTGTATTCACCTGCTGTCCTCAAACTTGTAAAGGCATGTTCCCTCAAGTCACCCATCTCTCCCACAGATGACTATTAGGAGTGTCTCCATTTTTTTAAGTGCAGCCTCTTCACCTGTGCTTCAACAATTCCTCACAGCACATGCCATAACATTCAAAAAAACAAGCACACCTCTCTGTGCACTGCAGCAATGGTGCACAGGAGTACTTAAATTTTTCACCCATAGCCTGGAGAGGGCAGGAAGTACAGCAAGAATTCAGAAACTTGTATGAGCCTGTAAGCTTGAGAAGAATCTCACTGAAGAACTAGTCCTAAAATACTTCCTATTTAGTCAAGGAGAATCAATTAGCATGGAAGGCTGAGCTTGTGGCAAGTGAGGAGAGACACTTTGCCAATGGGGCACACCTGGTACTGAGTGACCCTTTATTTGGGAACAGACACACTAACAAAGGTTACAAAGCTAACCCCAACACACTAGTGCACAATTTTCTCCATTCCTGTACTCTGACACTTAGAGTAATATCCTGATGCCATAGAAGCAAAAGCACAGCTCACAGGGAGTGCTGGCATTCAGCAGTCCGGCAGCACAGGGGAATCAGCACCTCTCCTCAGCTCTGGGGGCAGTCCTGCCCATCAACACACAGGAAGCCTGAGCGCGGCCAGGGAAGACGCCCTGCAAGAGCAGAAGGTGGAGAACAGTGAGAATCTCTCTCCTTGTGGCTGCTGTATTGCAAAGCACCAGAAATTGTTATAGTCACCCTCTAACAGTCAGGTACACACAGGAGCTGGACCCAAGCCTCGGGGACTAAAGGAACACGATTCTCTTCTCCCTTTTCTGAGCCATGAAAGGTTACCACCGCATACACACCCTCTGTGTGCCCCACCATGGGCAACCAAAGGAACAAAAGTTCCATTTATAATCAAGACACTGTGGCCAAATCTCTCGTTTTTCTGTTCTGAAAACTGCTGGGATTCCATATTAAAGTTAACTTAGGATTTTAAAGACTAATCCAAATACTCTATTTTAGACACCATTTCTAAGCCAAACTTCTCAACTTCTGTTTCAAGACATGCCAGATTTCTAAGGGCAGGGAAAAAACATTTTCCCTTCAATTTCCTGAATTCTGAAGTTACAGTATTTTCCACCAAGTGATACAGTTCTAGAAATACTGAATATCTCATCCCTTCTAACAGGCATATGATAGAGGTGCGAGAAGAGCCAAGAGAAAGTAAAACAGCATTTCACTATCATTTCATTATCTTCAAATAGGTTGTGCCCCTACACACATGGCCAGGACTAAAAAAGAAAACTTAGGAAAAATAAATAGTTTTCATCACCAGTTTATGTTTGCATCCTTAAGAAGTTAAGAATGATCACTTCAGAATAACATACATGTGCTACAAAAGTGGTCAAGGGGGTCACACGCAAGGCAAATCAAAAAGCTACGTTTTTTGCAGCTTTAAGAAATAATGCTTTGAACTCATCTCTATTTCATTTTTGTCTTATCCTTTCTCAATTTCTATGTCTGAGTATGTTTTATAATGTATATATTGGTACAGTACTACCGGTATACAACTGATAAATCAATACCTTTACATACATGAGAGATGCATGATAAAAAGTGTTCTTTATTGACAGGAATGGGCAGCCAAAGAAGTTGGAGGCCATTACTCTAGAGAGCAGGAGCTCTTTTATTTATATTTGCCCTGCGCTTCCTCCTTATCACTCTAGCGCTGGTTTCATTCCAGAGGATTGGAATGAATGGCGCCTCGCAACGCACGTGGCCCCGGTGTTTTCAACACCAGGGTCGGGGCTTCTTTTTGCCACCACGAAATAAGAGACTTCGCTCCCCAGGAACGGGAAACTGAATGTGGAAACCCGGACAGAAGTACCAGAAAACCACGCTATGATAAATTACCTGCTTGACAAGGGAACACTAAGTGGACCAACAGAAACGACAAATATACAGAACTAAGGAGCCATGAAATATCGCTTTGGGGGAACTGTGGAAAAATATATAATGGAGAACACCGAAAGCCAAGCACTTAGACCCTCATCCGGCTCTTCCCCCTCACCCCCCATTGGCTCCGGCGGCTCCCCCAGCCCCCCTCACGGGCGGGCCACAGCGCCCACAGCCGCCCGCCGACTCCTCGCCCGCCACGGCCGAGGAGGGGCGGAGGGCCCACGGCCGTCCCTACTGACCTGCCGGCGGCGGCTCCCGCGCAGGGCCGGGGTCGCCGGGGGTGGCCGCGTCCCCTCAGCCGGGTCCCCTCAGCCCGCGCAGCCGCCGCGCCTCCCGCACGCGCAGTTCACGCTACAGCCCCGCCTGCTCGGATCTCTCCGCTCCCGCCTCAGCGCGGCCCTCTCGCCTCCCCCAGAGCAGCCCCTCGGGAGAAGGCCCAACCGAGCCGGAAACACTCCCGGCTCAGCGCCCGCCGTCCCGCTCCCCTCAGCGGTCCAGCGCGGGGCTGGAGCTCAAAACACACAGCGGGACTACTTCACCATCGCAGGCGGAAGCACACACTTTGCAACACGCAAGAATGAACTGTCGGAACGCTTTTAAAGGTCCGCGCGCGATGCACGTTGGGAGCTGTAGTCTTCTCACGGCCGTTTCCCCGGCAGCGCAAGGGCCTCGCACCGCCCTGCGGTGCAGCCACGCCCCCTCGCCTACCGCAGCCAATGGGCGAGAGGGGGGCGGGGCTTCCCGCCGCTGTGCGCGCGCGGGGGGCGGTGCCCGGAGTTGGTTGTTGCGCGCGGGCGCGGCGGTCGCAGCCCCGTCCCGGGAGCCGCGTCCTCACCGGGGCCCGGCGGGAACGGGAGCCCGAGCCCGCACGGAGCCTCCTGGGCGCAGCCGCCGCCTCCCCGCGGGAGACGCCGCGGGGCTGGGCAGCCCCTGCCAGGTGAGGGAAGGGAGGGGGTGGCGTCCCCTCACGCCGTGAGGAGAGCCCGGGGGGCGGCGGCGGTCAGCTTTCCTCAGGGGGGCCGCGGGCGGGGGCAGCGAGCAGCGCTCCGGCGGGGCGCAGCCGCCGCCTGCCCGTCACTCCCTCCCCTAGGGTCCCCCCGGCTCCCCTCGCCTCGCCGCGATCCCGGTCGCAGCGGCGCCCGCAGAGCCCGTCTGGCGCCGGCAGCCGCGCCAGGGCCCCCACGGGGCCGTGCGGCGCCCTCGCC
>VZUI01020536.1:0-20118 GCA_013401135.1 Cettia cetti | reverse complement strand
GAAAAGAAAAGAAAAGAAAAGAAAAGAAAAGAAAAGAAAAGAAAAGAAAAGAAAAGAAAAGAAAAGAAAAGAAAAGGTCTCTTGCACATGTAGAAGGAAGAGCCTGTGACCATAAACCTCCCTTGCACACCTGCAGGGCACCCAAGAGATCCCCGCCAAGGCAATCAGCAGCCTCCTGTGATGACACCCAGCAAAAGGCAGGGACCTGTTTAGGGGAAGAAAGTGTTATTATCACTTTCATGGACTTGTCACTGAGACCTGGGGACCTTGCAGAAATCAGGGACTGTGTTTCCACTGGTTTAAGGTGAGATCACACTTGTCTCTAGGGAAGAGCGTGCTGGGGGAGATCACATCAAAATGCAAACATTCCTCTGAAATTCACTGTTGTTCATAGCTGGAAGGACCTTGAACATCCAAACTGTGAAACTTGGTGTTTGCACAAGAAAACTGCGAGCTCTGCTGAGCTCCTGGATGTATGATTGACCTTAATTGCATTTTACCAGTGCAATTTTCTGTTCAGAACTTCCACAGCAGGACTTAGGCTGGCCAAGGAGGGATTGAGCACAGTGGGTCTCCAGCCACAACCACCCAGTGCCCTGCTCCTGGGTGCCAGGCTTTGACACCTTGATTTTGTGCTCTGTCATGAAGACAACAGAGAGAAGCACAGAAGAAGAGAACAGGAACCTGAAGCATCTGAGGACTTCTCTGCCTCCAAGGATCTACTTAAGCCTGGATTGAAGCCCTGAAATACCATCTCATTGAGGAAAAAAACCCCTCATTTTGTTCTGTGCTTGCTCAGTATCTACAACTTGGTGCCTTGGAGCTTGACTTCATTTTTAGCCTCTACTATTACAAGTGATAAATGCATTAATGAGAATATCTTCAATCAAGAACTTGGAATAAATTCATACATCCTTTTTCAGTGGGGAAGTCCTGCTGTCTTCTCTTACCACATGAACTACTGAGGCAGGCCAGGATGACCCTCACATCATGCAGTGTTGCAGTGAGAAATTGGGAATTGTTTCCTCCTGCTCCCTGCTCCAGGGTCTCTAGCACACTTAAATTAAAAGTCAGTATATAAATTTCCCTCTCCTTCCAAGTGCTTCACAGTGTCCCTAAGAGGGTGGCTGGGTGGTACCTGGGTTTATGGCATTTCTGGTGGAATTGAATTTTTATGGGAGTACACTGCATTTGTGTGTGGAGGGGCAGGGTAGAAAAGAACCATTCCAAGCCCAAATATTCGTTAAGAATGAGATGGTGGAGGAAAAGATTGTGTCTACAGATCTCAAAGAAGGTTCTCTCTCCTCTTCTAGGAATGAAGTTGCTATTTGAGGTTGATGCTGGGGGCCTTTTCCTTTACTTTTTTTTTTTTTTTTCCTAATTTAATTCCTTTAATAAGAAGCAGCTTTTCTGTTTTCATTTACAGTTGTTAAGCTGTGGCATCAATGTGCCTGGATGTGCCTGTCTGTGTGAGAGTCTCCAGTCCATTGTGAAACACAAACCAGAATATCAAGTCTTTGCATTGCCTTAGATTGTGGTTTTTATCTGATATTGAATTAAGTAAAGGGTTTAATGTTCAAAGGGCTGTTAGGGGAGTTACTTGCACAAATTCTGTTATTGCTGTTAATGGGATTTGTGCAGATTGCTTTGAAGATGAGTTCCTTCATGTAGAATAGGAAAAGACATTCCAATTATAACTTATTTCAGACAAATCTATCTTTAATTTTTTACTGATAGGGCATTAGAGACATGTAGCAAAAAAGCATTAGATGAATTTTTTATTAGTATTATTGACAGGCATGTGAGGACAGGTTTGGTTCAGATAATTGAGTGGATATTTGGATAATTTTTAGAAGTGGGCAGAAAGATACTTTAAATTTTGGAATAATGATAAAATTTGGTGACATTTCAGAAAAACTACGAAGCTGGAAAGAAATGATCAGAAGACATTTCCTAGGCACCACCTTACAATGCAGATTAAATACTGGTGGAATTCTTAATTTAGGGAGTGGACATCTCAGCCTGTAGCTCAGTAGTGCCTCTTTCAGGTATTTCACCAAGTGATGACACCTGTGGAAGGTGTCCCTGCCCAGGAGGGTTGGAACAGGATGATCTTTAAGGTCCCTTCCAACCCAAACCATTCTGTGATTCTGTGACCACCCTGGATTTAAGATGTGGCCAGGAGCAGAAAAGAGCAGGCAAGCCTGGCTGATGGGACTGTAGAGAAGAAGGTTTGAAGATACAAGATTGTGCATTTTTGGAGAAATCTCACCCCTTCTGCCTCCAGAGAGGAGTCAGAACAGGTTTGTCTTATACAAGCTGAGAACAGGGAATTCTGGGCTGATCAGGACACCTGAGGGCTGAGGGTTGCAGCCACTAATGCAGAGCAGGGCACTAATATTTTAAGTGTTATTTAATTTTCATGTGCCTGGGCAGAGAGTTTCTCACCTGACTCCAGCCAAGGCTGGAGATTGTGATACCCCAGGGCATCCAAGGCATGAATGGGAAGGCAAAGCCAAGGAAAAGTCACACCTCTTAGAGCAGCAGAAGGGGCATTTTTGAGGTCTCTCAGGTAGTGATAAACACTTACTTCATGTCAACTCATTCACGCCCCACCTGGATTTCTGCCTCTGCAGCTTCCCTGGCTGTACCAGGTGCATTCACAGACACTGAAATACTTCCAGACATGGAGACTTCCATTATCCTTTCTGGGAGAGCCAAGATCCACACTCCCTTTGTTGTTTCTGTCTCTGAAGGGATGTGTGATAACCACCCTGGTCCAGGCAGCTCCTCTAAGATGGATGAGCAGTTTAATGCTGCTTTTCTCACTGCTGAGCTTGTAGTGAAGATTTGTGGGCTGCTTCCTCCTCAGATCCTTGCAAACCCTATCTTTTATCCTCTGATCTGGATAACAAATCTGACAGAAGCTGTATAAATTACAGTCTTTGGAGTATTAATGGCCTGTTTCTAAATGATTAATTACAGGGGATCTCTTGCATTCACAGATCAGTATTAGTGAGTCACGCAGTATTATTCCACAATATCTCTTCCTCAGTCAGCCTGTCCTGGGTGGAAACAGTTTGGTAGTTTCTGAACAGAGAGGTGTGAAGAAGTTGGAGGAGGAGGAGGAGGAGTTAGTATGGACTTCTGTGCTTTATCTACTTGTCATAACTACCTAAATACAGGTTTGTGGCTAAATACAGGTTTGTGGCTAAATACAGGTTTGTGGCTCAGTCAGCCTGTCCTGGGTGGAAACAAGTTGGTAGTTTCTGAGCAGAGAGGTGTGAAGAAGTTGGAGGAGGAGGAGGAGTTAGTATGGACTTCTGTGCTTTATCTACTTGTCATAACTACTTAAATACAGGTTTGTGGCTCAAAGTAAACAAGGAGAAATTTAATGCTCTCAACCCACAAGTCAAGGTTACTCTATGGCTTTAGAGGGAGCAGTTCCTGCTTCACTGAGTGGTCCCATCCCCTCCCTGTGTTCTTCCTCCTTTCTCCCTCATGCTCACATCAGTATTTTGGCAGTTGGGAAATTGATCTGGTTAAAGATTCACCCAGATAGAAAAGCTCTCAGCTGGCTCATTTTCCAATCTATCTTACCTGGATGTACAAGCTTTTCAATCAGTGTTTTGGTGGGGGGGAGGAAGGACTTGGGAGGCAAAGAAGGAAAGCATCATCTTTTTCAGCTGCACATGGATTTACACTGGAATCAGGAACAGGAGTTGCCAGAGTCCTGAGGACAAGGGCAGACACCTCTTCACCCCACATGCAGAGCAGGAGAGTTGTGTCTTACACAGCTCAGTTATCCACACTTTTCAGTTAGATGGAAACTTGGCTCACTATATTTTTGCTCCATTAAAAAAAAAAAAAACTTTATGATTTTGAAATGAGAATTCCCTCTTGCTCTCCCAAAAAGCTGAAAAGGGAGTACTCAACTGTATCTTCAGGCACTTCTAAAAAAAACTGTTTCTAAGGAAGCAACTATTTACAACAAGCCAAAAGAGGTACTTTGCTAAATAAAATGATTCCCTGATAATGCAATTCCCAAGGTAGAAAGGGACAAAAACAAGGACAGCATAAGAGACTTTGTCTCCCTTTTCCAGTAGAAAGCAAGTTGAAGGAATAATTGTTAATTGCCGTTAATTGTTAATTGCTGCCTGCTCCATCTGCAAAGTTTCCATTAGGAACTAATGAAACCTTGATGGGTGTATTGTTCTCTGGCTCTACTACTCTTTTCCTGCATGGCAGGAGCAGGGTGAGTTTTCCACTGAGCTTTGTTTAGAAGGATGCTCAGAGCTTCTGACCTTGCCGTGTGTTTTCAGCCATGCCAGAGGGGCACATCACTGGGAAGAGTTCAGTTTATTCCACAATATGATAAATATTTTGCTATTATTTTCACAGAATCACTGAATGGTTTGGGTTGGAAGAGACCTTAAAGATCCCCTCATTCCAACCCCCTGCCATGGGCAGGAACACCTTCAACTTCCCCAGGTTGCTCCAAGGCCCGTCCAACCTGGCCTTGGACACTTCCAGGGATGGGGCAGAACCCACAAAAACAGGTCTTCAGGACACCTACTCCTACTGTTCTGCCTCACAACAGCAGGTTCTTGTGCAAAATAATCTAAGGGCAATTCATCTGGAGCAAATATTGACACTGAGACTCGGAACTGAAAAATCTAGTTTTTCATTTCCACAATTACTTACTGTGCAAAAAGTGCCTGTTGACAAGCTTTGCATCTCCCCTTATCAAGCCTTTTATCTCATCCAGCCTTATTATTTCATTCATATTTTAGTCAAGTCTGGAGGCACTGGGCTGTTCATGGGACAGGAAGATGACAAATCAATACCAGGAGCTGCACTGAGGAGCTGCCTCACCTCCTGCCAGCCACCTCATCTATTTCACGTATTTTTTCCTTCTCCTTGTCTGTAAAATGTGCAAAGTGTTGCTTACTGCACTTCAAGAATCTTGTGAGTTCCTTAGCTGTGGATAACTAAATATTATGACATATAAAAACACAGGGTATAGATATATCGTAGACTTCACACTTGCATTTCACACTCTCTATTAATGTGGCACTCCACAGTGACATGATATTTACCAAAAACTTCCTGGAAGCAGATTCAAAATTTTTTTTTTTTTTTTTTTTCAGGGCTAAAAACTGTTAAGCTCAGTGTTTATCTGCAATGGCAAGGCAAGGTGCTCAATGAATGGTAATGAAAGGTGTCTAGTTCTAAAAATAGCAATTCCTAGGCTAAGGAACGAAAAAGAAAGAAAATACCCTGTGAGATTTTTCTGGCATTAAGGCAGTCAAATTGTCTTTTTAAATAGTGTGAAAATTGACAGATTATAAAAAATAGAGAGAACAATCACTGGAGAGTGTACGATAATCTGGCAATATGGAAATTACAAATTTTAATATTTCCCCAGAGCCAATGAAATATGCAAAGGAACAACTGCATAATGCAGCAGGCTCTGTGTAACCCCGAGGTAACTTGAGTTAGCAAGATTTTCTATCCCAGTTGGGTGTTTTTTTTTTCCTTGGTTAATAACAAATCTGCCAAATTACTTCAATGGTGAAGGACAGAAAAATCCTCTCTGAAGTTCAATTGTTGCACAAAGCCGATCCATTAAATATCCAGATTTAATGATGCTCTGGTAGTTCCTGATCTTGCTGAATTCTTTACTGCAACACAAGAAGTCAGTTGTTCTAAATTAGTGCAGCTGCCATCAGCATTCAGTTGCCATAATGGATTTTCTTGGTGATCCATCAAACCCAGGTTTTCCTCCAGCAGAAACCAGCAAGCCATCCGGAACCGTGGGGAGGTTTGCTCTCCAGCTTGTAACAGGTTCCCTTTTTAAATCACAACATTTTCCTGCAAATTTGGAAGAAATCTGAATGGATGTCACATCCAGGATTCCTGCCTCTTTGGTAATGAAGCTGCCAAGTAATTCCTTCTTCGAAGAAGATCAATTCCTTCTTTAAAGAGAAAATATTTTAACAAGCATCCGTCACCAAATGACAAGGCGTTTGTTCCTGCAGACAAACAGCAGCATCAAACTCACCAAGCAGAGTCTGCAGAACGTGAGTTTTGCTTAAGAGTTTCCTTTTCCAGGAGATTTTGTTTGGTTTCATTGCCCAAGCTGCATTTGGAATAATGGATTGCAGCAATTTCAACATACAGCAGAAAATTCAGCCTGAGCTCACTCAGGCTCCTGGTTCAGAAGAGCTCTTCAACATGTGCTTAATTTAAGCATATACTTGAGGGTCTGAAGGGCTGAACAACATACTTGTGCCCTTTCTAATTAGAGATTACTCAAATCATGACTCAACTCATCTTCCCCTAAAGCAGAGCCAGAGCAACTCCAGTGGATGAAAAAAAATGACAATACAAGGATATGCCTATAGTTAGAGCTACACAGGCATGTTCTGGGCTAAACTAAACAGGGAGATGCTGTGAAGAGTGTCCAGAGAGTCCTGAATGTAGAAATAGGATAAAACATTGAAATCAGGCTGTTTTATTTAATCTCTCTGTGGTTTTCTTGTGAGGCAGTCTCTCTGTGAAGTGATGCTTGCTTTGCCTGGAGAGATGATGTTGACAGTTCATGGTTGGCCCAGCTTAGGTCCAGACTTACTGAACTTAGGGCACCATGCAATAAACTTTGCATTGTGCTAGACCTGGACAAGTAGTTTTCTTTGAAGGCAGGGTTCTGCACCGGTCAGATTTTGTCATTCAAAGTTTCCACTGAAAATCTTCCCGTTCCCAGTAGTTCTAACTGTAATTCTCCCAAATACAGGTTTGTCAGACAGGAAATCCTCCTCACACGTCTTCCCTTTTAACGACTAAACCAACTGCCTTGCAGTGCTTGGGCTTAGATGATTTCAATAATGGTTTTGATGCAAGTTTATCATCTCCCTTCCCTCTCTTTACAAACTACAGGAGGGTTTTTTTTTTGTTAAATGTGGTGGTTGTCCCTGGATCAACAAACCAGGACAAATAGAATCCCCCAGTAGCAAGAGAAGCAGCCCTTTTTCAGGGGGAGCAATCAATCCCCTCCAGCGACACGTGCCTAATGGATCTGTCTCTTTCATTAGCTCTGGGCTCCTAATAACCACTGTCTTTGCCAAATGAGGGATGTGTTATGTGGGCCTCCTCTGCCGTCTTCTCCTCCCTTCCCTGCCTTGTCAGCAGCATGCTAATTTATGTAATCAATTCATAGTACTGCTTAATGAATAGCTTTGAAGTCGTTAGATTCATCTGCTGGTAAAGGGGCTGATTGGTCAGCCTCTGAATTGTTTCCATTTTCTGAGGCTGGAAAGTGTCAGCCAACATTAATTGCTTTAGAAACACCCTTGGGAGACACTTGGGAAGTAGCTGTACAATCCCTCTTTATATTTAAGTGGAAGACAAAGTGGAACAATAATAATACTTAGCATTTTTACCACACTTCATATCATTAAAACGCTTCCCCAAACATTAACTAATCCTTGCAGTATGCCCAAAAGGTGAATCATTGCTTCACTTACACAGAAGGGAGCCAGCAGTAAAGACAGTAGATCTCAAGCCTCTTGGATGCTGCAGCTGATGGGTACTCTTGTGCTCAGGAACATGTAAACCCAGAGTCACAACGTCCCTTCAGTACCCAGCTCCTATGGAAATCCCTCGGGAATTTGAGCTCTAGGATTTTAAACCACACAAAAAGCAGAAAAAGGCACGTGGTAGGATTGTGGGGGTGTCTGTGCAGGGCCAGGAGTTGGACTTGATGATCCTTGTGGGTCCCTTCCAGCTCAGGATATTCTGTGATTTGTCTGAAATAGTGAGAACACTTTCATAGGTGTTGTCCTGCCCCTCTCAGGTACCTGGTCCTGATGGAGGCACAGGCAGCCACTCACAACTCCCAAGTGCTTTGGGGCAGCAAGAATTTTGATCTGGATTGGCAGCTCAGTGGATGCCAGCCAAGCACTCTTCTGGCTTCACATCCAAGTCCTGGCCTCCTGATGGAGAAAGCTGTTGAATTCCCACCCCAAAGTGGATGTGTTCAGAGGGGACCCTGTGTGGATGGAATTCGCTGCCTGGATCAGACAGGTGTGTCTCAGTCAGCCCCACCTGCACAAGGCAGGCTGGGACAACAACAAAAACACACTGATTTAGCTCAGAAATGGAAAGCAGAAGGTGAGAGTGCCTTTCAGCTCAGCTACCTGCTACCAGCAGAGTGGAGTACTTCTCTAATGACTTGAAATCTTTTCAAGCACAGACGGTTTTTCAGTGCTTTGTAATGTTTATTCAGACTCCTCAGTGAGCTGTGATGCAGAGTGCCCTCTGGCCACACCAGCTCAGTAATTGACTCTGGCATTTCTGACAGAGACTAATAGTAGAAATTGTTATCAATGTTTTTAGCAAAATACTGCAAGCTAGAAATTGGACTTCCCCCCTTTCTGCATCCTCCTTCACTTGTTAATGAGCTACTTCTTCAAGATGCCAATGGTAGAGCTGTAAAGTGAGATGGGCAATTTATTTTCTGGGCTTGAGACCCTAAGACACAGGAACACACAGTTATTTATTTTAATGCATCATTCACATAAAATTGCATCATGCTTTACAGGTGTAGCAGGAAGACAAGTTTCCTTATCCCTGGGACTGAAAAGGAGATATTGATGAGATGCCAGAGCAAAATGAAAATGAGATGAAGAAATCTTTAACCCCAGGTGTGGGTGAAGACAGTGAGAGCAGTTCTTGCTATGCATTGCCACTGAGATTTTGGGAATTTGGGAATTGACAGGACATTTCTTTCTTGATGGGGATATCTGGACTTTTAAAAAAAATATTTCCAACAGAATGATTTTCCTGCACTAGTTCAGATGTTTAAAATCAATGAGATAATAGTGGCCTGTTTCCAATTCCCTATTTCCCATGGTAGCCAACAGCATATCTGTAACAACTTCTATTGTAGGGGTTTCCACCTACAGTCATAGACATTTCTGGACTGATGTTACCTGTGCAATAAAATTACTTTCCTTCCTATTCTCCTCCCTTTCCACAGTACCCTAATTTTTTGAGGTTGTTTTCAGGCTGTAGAAATATATGTTATCTCATATTGGGTGGATGAGCTTTGCTCTTTGTGGAAACTCAGGTATGCATCATCTGCAAGAAGCTATTCCATAAGCATATTAATATTTTTATTAAGGTAGAAATATATTAATATTTATGGTTATATGAAAATCTGTATTCATATTTTAAGGAAAATACAGAAAACAGAATATTCAAGTGTGCAAGCATGTGCCAATCACTATCAGTGCTGTCCCAAAAATGAACCTCTCCTGTCTGTCCTGTGCCTTATCAACCCCATGGGGGTCATCTCAGGCATCCCAGGAGGGCACAGCCAGTCCTGGAGGTCTCTGTGAGAGCAACAGCCTTGAGCCTGCACTGAGTTGTGGAGCACAGCAAAGAAAAATGGGCACTGAAGGGGTTGGGAGAGGTTATCCAAGAGTCCTGAGGGAGAAAGAGCCTACCCAGCATCTGGGAGGGTAAGTATTGGTGTTTAAAGAGAAATTCCCTTTTAAGCCTTTAGGAAGGACCTGCTTGAATCTTCTGGATTTTGCACGTTGACAGGTGACATCAGGGAAGGACTGTGACAAGGTCTTGATTCTTTACTTCAGGGTGTCAGGGATGAAGGAAACGTGTTCCAGAGTGGGAACAACTCAGACATGGGCTTTTTGCAGGCAGAAACAGTGATCCTTGGTGGCTTTTTCTTCCTCATACTCTTTTCTGTTAGTGTTTTCCTTCCATTTGCTGTGAAGGCACTGCACTGCTCTCCCTATTTTTGCTTCTGGGGGAACGGAGACAAAAAAAAAAAAAAAAAAAAAAAAAAAAAAAAAAAAAAAAAAAAAAAGAGTTGTGACTTTCCCTGCGATCACAGGGGGGCAACATCTGGTTTTCCAGGGCAAGGTTGTCATAGCAGCCCACCCCAGATGGGGAATGCACCCCCAGGATGTGTGTAACCCTGCAGATGCACCTGTGCCAGCCAGACACACAAAGTCACCACGAGAGGTGGTGCAGGGGAGAGGCAGGGACACGGTGAAGAGTTGGTCCCTGAGAGGGAGCACAAGGTGAAGGCAGGATGGACAGGGACACAGGGGACAGCAGGGACAGTCTGTGTGGGGCCTGGTCATCACTTTGTTACTTCAACTTGCCAGGAAGTCAAACGTCACTCATCATGTCATGGTCTCCAGCCCACGCCACCACAAGAACCCAGCAGGTTAATACCTTGTCATCCCTTCTGCATTGTTCACCCAGCCTCAGTTTTAATCTCCAGAGAAGTTTAAACAAGAAAACCACCACCAGGAACCAAAAGGCTTTGCCTACACCATGGAAGCAGTTTAATTTCTTGATGGAATTCCAAAGCAATCCCTTCACCTGTGGTGTCTCACATAATTACTGACAGCACTGAGAGGGAAAACCTTGTCCTCGCTGCTCAAGAATGTCCAAGGGACCCTAATGCACTGTTATTATTTTGCAAGACCTCCTTTCATTCATGATTTATATTATCTGATTTGATTTATAAAGTCAGACAGCAAAGCAGTTGTCACCTCTTCTTCCTATGCAGGCGTCAGGTCTGAGCAGAGACAAGAGGTGAGTGGTGCTTGGTGACAGGTTATTGCCAAGGTTGAGATATGGGGCCTTTTTGTTTTATTCTCCATCTAAATTAGTTACTGCAAAGAGATTTCCCTGGTGGGAATAGCGTTTCAATATTTATTTCCTACCTGACACTTTATTATTCTTTTATTGAGTGGAATGTGTTCCTGCTCTCTCAGAACAGGTTTTCATGCAGAACTCGCTGTGACACTGCTCTGGTTTGTAAACTCACACCATGTGCCTGATCCTGTTGGCTGTGAAAAATGAAAAACCATCTGGAGGCTACTCCATGTCCACCCTCAAAATTAAAGATAATGTAAACATCCAGTTCAACTTGACTCAAAATGGAAATAATAAACTTTTTTCATATTAATTAAAAATAAAAGAGAGGCTTGGAGGGCACCTATCACAACATTCCTACAAATTAACAGAAAGGCTTCATTCAAGTGGTTTATTTATATTTTGATAATTTGTGACAATGAGGGTAGACTGAGGTGGTTTTTATCCACTGGGGAAGGGAGCAGCTCAGTTTTTGGAGACTGCAAAGTCTCAGATGTTGTTTGCTACTTCTCTCTGCCTGGGAGGATGTAAATCATAGAACCATTAGGTTTGGAAAAGACCTCTAAGGACATGGAGTCCAAGAATTAACCCAACACCATGAATGATTGGTGATGTTCTGCCTCTGCATCGTGGGGTTGGACTAGCTGGACTTTAAAGGTCCCTTCCAACCAAGAATTCTATAATTCTATGGTCTGATTCTCTCTGCTTTGTACAACATGTTCAAACTTGCACTGGAGGGACCCTGGAGATGTGGCCTAGAGATCAGGGACTCCTAAGCACAAGGGACACTCCCTTCTTCAGTATTTCCCTCTCACAGGTTCTTCTACAATCAGGTAGGGGCATATAAATATTGAATAAAAAAGCATCAGACCTGGCTTTCATGGTGGCCCAGGGCTCCAGAAAAAAAATCCCCAATTTAGCAACCTATATAATTTTTATGTTTGCTTCCCTTGAACAAATTTCAAGATGCATTGTATAGCTCCAGGAAGAGAGAACAACACTCCTCCCTGTGTTACACTTTAGGCTTTCCATTAAAAAGGATGAATGTGATTACAAATTCCTGCAGGTCAAGGAAATTGAATCCTGGTCTTCCACCTCACAGCTGGATTACAAAAAAAAAAACCCCACCTTAAGGGATTTAAATATCTTAAATTATATAAATATCACATACTAAGCCAAAAACACTGCACCTTCTTAATGTTCTGACTTCAGCAGAATTTCAGTAATTCAGCTGCCTGTGGGGCCCCCTTTATCAAAATATGTGGTAAACACATAAAAGTCACCCCTCAAATGTGATGGAGAATGATCAACCCTTACGGTGCTTTTCCTCAAAATGCATCAAAGTGGTAACCAAAACTGAGTTGCAAATAGATTTTATGTATTTATAAGGTACAGTGGAAAAGATTTAGCAAGAGAATATTTATAATGGAGGTTTTTCACAAAATAACTCTATGCAGGACAATATAATATTACAGAGCATATCAGACCTTTACATTAAGAATGTAATCTATTTTTATAATGGAACTATAAGAGTTTCTGCTGATGTTTTGAAGACTGAAATGTGTTTTCCTCCTCCCTGAGCTGATTATTTTTTCTCAATTTGGCATCTTATTTGTATCGTTTCTTCTTATACAATTTTATTGTGACATCTGGCTGTAAAATAAAAAATGTAGCCCACAGGAAAACTTAGAATTGTGCTCCCCACAGTGCATCAGTCAGACAATAAAATAGCCATCACTAGAAAAGTGTGTTTACAAAAGCTACTCTTTGTAAATAGAAAGGGGGTTTTTTTCTGGCTTTACATCTGAATGAATACACAGGGACAACATTTCAGGTGGGGTAAGCTGGGTCCAGGATGGTTCTACCAATTTTTCCTTTCTACCGCTTCTGATTTCATTTAAAAATGGACCTCTCTTGGGTGAGTTTGGGGGTGGGTTTATTTGGTTGGCTCTCTTCTGTCCCTGTGTGTAAGGATTGTCTTCCTTTGTGTTCATCCCACCATTCCTTCCCAACCTGTGACCAACTCCCCTGACCCATCTCCTCTTTTATTTCAGTGATGTGTGTCCAGAGTTAAGCAAAGTTATGGTAATTTGGGCTTCAGTATCCTCCTTTGAAAACGATGAATAACACAGCTTATAGGTCAGTGGGAGAGTTAATACTGGATTAGAAGCGTCTCCAAGATTGTTATCACAGTGTTAATACATTTATCCACTGCAGGCTTAGGAAAAGAAGCAAAGCAGCATGATTACCTTCTTACAAATTGATTACACCCATGCAAACACTGCAGAGGAAAAGGCAGGCAGATCAAAGCACGATTTTGACAGCAGACTTGCTGAACAAGTTATTTTAGCAGCTCCTTAGAAGGCAAAAGAAGGAGAGTCTTGGCTGGAGGCCCCATTGCATGAGCAAGGCCTTGCAGAAGGGAGGGATTGGTATGAGAAAAGCTTGTTTGGAGCTGGTAACTCTGCTCTGTTCACCTGATTGTGCTGGAAAAGGATTGTACTGAAAGGATTGTACTGCAGGGCTGCCATGCACTGAAATAGAGCATGAATGTAGAGATGAAGTGGCACCTGCTCTCTTACAGATCATGGAAGAGTCAAATACTCCTCAGGTATGAACTGTTTGGGATGGTCAGTTTAGGAGGAAATGAAGTGTGCACAAAATCTCTTTGCCTCCACTCAGAAAAGAGGACAGGTGACCAGTCCAGATGAAGAAAACTCCAGTACTGTTTTCTCAGTGGAAATTAATCCAGACAGGATTTCAGGAGTGGCTGGAACTGGCCTTTTTTGAGGAGAAATGAGAAGACAAAACCCCAAATCTGTGATTTAACTCCCATGTTCTTCTGGTGAAAGTAGAACCACAGGTTTAACAGGATAAAGGTTTAGGTTTACCATAGGTTTAACAGTATGGTTTGGGTTGGAAGGGACCTTAAAGATCACCCAGGGGAGGGTATAGGCAAATACAGAACAACCCAACCTGCATTGCCACAGCACTCAAAGATGTTCCTTTGCTTACCAAAAAACTTCATGGGCTCATGATATTTAGAGTAGATTTAAGAGCTCCTCAGTAAAGTCACAGGTACTCTGCCAAGTGACATTTAGGAAGAAGATAATTCCAATCTATTTCATCTGTAGGCACCTGAAGCCCATACCAACACTTCTTGTTGAGGTTATGGGTTTTTTTTAATATATCTTATCACATAGTGGTGTCTATTATGACCACAGCTTAAATAAATCCATGGAATTATTTTTTTTGCTGGTAATTATCTGCTCATCCAACTGTGATTGTGCAGATCAGGGTAATTGCACTAATGTTACACAAGTTATACAAGCCTAATCAGAGTGTCTTTTGACCTAAGATTACCACACTTCATGTTCCTCGACCTCTCTTACTCACTTCACTCTTACATGAGTGGAGGTGATAGATCAATCCTACTGGGTTGAATGCAACCAAACTGATCTAAAAGCTCCTTCCCTACCTGTCTCATCATCTTGTTGAAGATTTTAGTCAGGAACATTTTATGTCTTCAGAAGGAAACACGACAGCAGGGCCCAAGTAACACAGCATGACAGAGAAGAGCTGGAGACAAGAGGTGTGGATGGAAGAAGCAATGAGGATAAATTGTTCTCTTTGTTTTCAGCCACCCAGATTCTTAAAGTTTTCTGAGTTCTGCTTCAAAAGCCTTTGGTGATTCTGTCAGAACAGGTGCAGGAATCAGTTGCATAAGGGCCAGAGTGTGCAAAGGGGACAAGCACGAAGACAACTCGCCACTTTCTTCTGTTACTTTTCTCCTTGCAGGCCTAAACCTCCAAGGCAACAACCTGTGGTTGCATCAGCAGATGGTGACTTGATTGTCTGTGAAGAGTCCTTTGTTTTCCAGTGGCTGCAGATGGCATAGGTTGGAATTCAGCTGATCAGATATGCAACCTGTGTGTGAGATTAATTCTGCCTATACAAGGTGCAGCACAGCATTTGAGCTGCGAACCCTCAGCTCCCAGTAGGGCCAATGGACACAAATATTTATTTTTAGAATCCATGGGACTGATTGTAGACAATTATTTTACAATGAGTGCGGTGCCCCACTAACTGTAAAACTAGTCTAGGAAATTAGTTTTGTTGTAGGTACAGGAAGCACCTTGATCAAGACAGGAGTGACCACTCTAGGCTGATTTCATACTCAACCTAAACTGCAATCCTTTCCTGATCCAGGCATTAATTAATTTTTAAAATGTTATAAAGTTGTGAGTAAATACTAGAATATTTACAAATATGGGGTTTTGAGAGTAAACAGTCAAATAACTTTTTTTTTCACTTTTATGAGGTGCTTAAACTTATGTTGATAATACTTCAACATCAAGAATTGGTATCTGTCTGGGAGATGTGGTTTAGCACAGCTTGTTGATCTGGAACAGTGATAACTGTAAAAATTATATATACCTGAAATTAAATATCTATCTATGCACCTATCTATATTTATAAATTGTGTAATCTTGCCTTTTCTGTGGTGCAGTCACAGCATTTAACTCAGATATTTGTACCAAAGGAAAATCTTTTCCCAGTGAGTTAAACTAACGCTATGTAATTTAATTAACCAGTTGATACAAATATAGAGCAGTGTAGTCTCGGACTGTAACATTTTTGATGGTAGCAGAAATACACTGTGGATTTTTCAGTGTCGTATTTGCTGACATTTTTCTTAATAAGCTTAGTGAGTGAAGCTCACTGAAGCACACAGTCTCCAGAGACCTTCCCGTTTAGTTTTACTGTGGATTTGGATTTTTCCATTTAAGGCCATTTGAAATCCCAAATGGTCTCCTTCAAAGCAACTTTCACTTAAAAGAAAGTTGCTGCAGCTTCCTGAGCTCCCTTAGAAATCAACTTATCCAAATCATGGCATTAAGTGGGGCAACAGTATTTGATTTCAAACAGCTGGGAAATTGACTGTTACACAGCTTTGGTGGTAAAAAGATGGCTGGTAATTTCTAATTTTAAAGGTCTTTTGGAGGATTCATAAAGCGCTTGAGAATTTTGCAAAGGAACACAATACTGTGTTCTGCTGTTAACGAAATAAAGTGTCTGGGAGATTAGGCAGGGGGAAATCTTGCATTAGAATAGGTTGACAAGACAAATGAAACATTAAAATTTCATCCAGCTTATCAACAAAGATCTGAGTAAATCTCAAACAGCAGAAATATCTATGCAAACCTCACTTGGATGCCTTTAAACCTGAGTCTGACATGCCAGTCTCATATAATTCATCTATTCCCAACAAAATGTTGTAACAGCTTCAGTGGACAGAAGAATGGAGAAATTGTATTTGCAGAAAGCACACAGATGCTAAGGTGCAAAATTATACTCCAGTGTTGAGTCCTCCAAGACCCTCTTTGTCTGGGGATACAAATGTGGATTGATCTCTTGGAATCACAGAATCATTAAAGCTTGAAAAGTCCTCCAAGATCAAACACACCTTTTGACCAATACCACCAGGCCCATTAACCATACTACAAAGTGCCACATAAATTTGTTTTTTGAACACTTCCACATGTGGTGATTCCACCACTTTCCCATGGAGCCTATTCCAATGCTTAACCATTCTTCCAATGAAGAAATTTTGTCTAATATCCAACCTGAACCTCCCCTGGCACAACTCAAGGCCGTTTTCCCTTGTTCTGTCTCTAGTTGCCAGTGGGAAGAGGCCAACCCCCAAATCTTGTTACATTCCTTTGTGAAGAGTCTTGAGACATGGCCACTGATAAAAACACCACGAAACCAGTGGAAGGTGAATTCTAAGATGAAGAAAACCAACTAAAGAGTGCAATAAAATGTGATTACAAGAGTTGTTCACTCAGCAAATCCCACCCCCCCCTTCCTCACCAATTTCAGCCAAACCCAGAAAACACTTCTTCAGCTACTCCTACAGCCCAGGCAGTTCTGTTGACAGGAAAAGAGGTTTTCTAACTTTATGGGGCAGAAGAAATCAGAAGCTGAGTGTCAAACTCGGCCATCCTCCCACCTGCCTGCTTCAGCTTTACAGGGGAGACTAGGGGATGATAAATCCACCTCCTCACTCCTCACAGGAGCAGCAAATTGGTGAAGTCGTTCCAGGCCTGAAAAATGAGCTATAACTAAATAATGTCAGTATATCTATGCCCTTGTCTTCTCTCTCTGCTGGCATTTTCCTCCCTACAGCTGAAAATACCACCCATCTCAGGAAAAGAGTGACAAATTCCCATGGAACAGGAAGGCAAATGCATCCCTGCTGCCTGTAGATCACACGAGCTGAAGGCTTCATGTCTCACGATGATAACACAGCACGTGGCCCAGGACCAGCAGGCTGCAGGACCAGTGTGCCACTGCTTCATCCTTCCTGCATGGGTCCAGCACACAGCAGCACTTGAGGCACATTTGTCCAGCTGATGGTTTGACTTAATCTGAAATGTTTCCCCGGGTCACTGACCTGTTAATTGTAGGCAGAGCGCGGGAGATAATAAATAGTCGATGTGCTCCTGAGTCAGATCCTTTCCTCACAGTTACCAGGCAACCTCCTCCAGCTCTCCACAGCTCTGCTAATACTTTTCCCTCCCTTCCCACTGCAAACTTAGGGATGGAGAGCATGTTTTCATCGGAGGGTAAGAGACAAGGCAGGGCATATTTAAGTTGGATGGCTGTTTACAAGCACTAAGCAATGCACTCCTGTAATAAACAGCTATGCCAGAGCTAATACTCAATAAACAGTGTGCTTTATAAGCAATTAGGGACTCACATTGTGGAACAGCCATTTCACGGGAAGATACACTACCCCAGAAATGCTTAGCAAGATAAGTGGCTTGTTAAAAGCATCATAATTCTCCTTTAAAAATCAATTAACAGTTTGGTGCATTTTTTTTTTTTTTTTTTTTTTAGTGTATGGACTGCTGGGAGTCTTATTCAAATGACAATGAATCCAGGGAACTGCTTCCCCTGTTCTGTTAATTGGCTGGTGTTTAACCCCAAAAAGTGCAACTAGAAGCAAACCTGCAAAATAAAGGAATAAAATAATTTAACTGTAGTCAAGTTCAGTTGCCAAGAGGCAGCTGAAGATGCTCAGATGAGTCAGATAAACACAGTTTCTCTGGGCAAAGGAGAAATCAGAACACATTATAAAACCATTTCCTTTGTGTTTCTTATTTGCTGTTGGGGTTTTCTTAAATTAAATTCATTAATAATCTCTTTCCCAAAACCACAATGGATTAGGCAGCAGAAGTTTAGTTTAGGAATATTTGATTGTGAGTTCTACACAAAAAGACAGTGCTGAGTCCTTTTCCTGAAGTTACAAGGTACCTTCCCTTCTAAAGAAAGCTGCTTTGTGGGATCCCTTGGAAAGAAGACACTCAGGGTACCAAGCACAGAAAACAGGGAGAGAAAATCATGGGAGAGGATCAACCTTGCCATGCCTCCCCTCCATGAACAGCAGCAGGACACTGGAGAGCCAAATGTCCTCCTCTTTTCACCTCACAAAGCCAGAGGTGTTTTCATCCACTTCTGCTTACAAAGGTAAAAAGCCAAAGCCCTTTTCTATGTGAGACTGAATATTTCCAGCCGCTCTAAATACTCACAGGAATTTTTCCCAGCCCAGTCTGATGCACTCCTTATTTCTGAGCAGCAACATGCCCTCCTTGCCACTGATTTCCCACCAGCCCTTTACAAATGCCTTCAGTCTTCTCTCCCTGATTAATTATTAAACTATTAAATCAATTGCTGCATCCAGGAGTTTGCAAATCAAAACACAACCTCCGCCTGCCTCTCCTCAAATGCAAGTAGTTGCAAGAGAGTTTGGACAGATTTTATAATCCTGCTAGGCTGTGCTGATCTCATGGATGAATGTACACTTCACTGCAGAGCATTTGAGGTGATAAAAAAAGCAAATTGTGCTGTTGTAGACAAAAATGCAAAGCAAAGGATTTCAGAATCAGCCTTCAGTAGGAATTGTGGTGTAACATGAGCTGTCCAGCGATGTTTCCAAGTATCATCCTTGCACTAAACTAGCTAGAAAAGTGCTTTTCTCTCATCTACCATGCTTTGTGCTTCTGGGAAATAGATGGAGAAAAAAAATGAATACTTTGGCTGTCTAAAAGTCAGTTTAATTCCCTCCTTGCCAGGGCTGCAGAGTCACTTGGCTTTTCTCTACTTTCCATCCCCTTCTGCCCCAGAGGAGGAGCAATGGGATGGTTGCAGTGGTTTTGCTTTACTTCTCCCAAAATCTGTTTTAATCTCTACACTAAAAAACCTGAGAGTAATCAAACAGACTGAAAACTGGGAGGTGGTGCCATCCAAAGAGGCTGCCACAGCTGCTTCAGCTAGAGATGTGTATTTCTCAAAAGTGTGAGTGCATGTCAAAAAATTGACTTTTCCAGTCTAGAAAATTTTTCATGTTCACCTAACTAATTTTTTTTCACCTTGATGAAGTGCATCTTCCACTAAAAAACCAAAACAAATGGCACTGCTGAAGATAAACCTGTTCTTACACACCCAAGCCAATATATAAATATCAACCCAATAGCCAGCATCAAAGTCAATAGATAAATCTGACTCTCACCCTAAGGTTTATACAACAAAAAAAGGTTTGTAGATACAACCTGAAAAATAAACCCAAATTGCTCTCTCTATCACCTTATGGCTTTTTTTACTCCTTTGATTTTTTAAAATTATTTTTTATTTAAGTCATTTCAGAATGGGATTAATGGCAGGTCAGAGAGGAGCTAATAGCATTTCTTAGGCGAAGTTTCATGATCCCTGTGCTTTTATTTCAGGCAGTTCAGACCCTCTTTGAGAGGAACTGAAAGGTTGTTTATGACCTTTTGAATGAAAAAAATTAGATTTTCAGTAATTTCAGAGAACTTTGAAATGCTCTTCCACCTTTTTGCTGAGATAGTAAAACAAGAGTAAGGCCTGTTAGCCTCTGTAAGCATATTTATACTGAATGTCTATGAAAAATTTGTGTTTAAATAACAAAAGTAGAAGTTTTGCTGGGTTCTAGCTATGGCAAGAATTAAGCTGTCAGGTCTCAAAACTTCTTTGCTTACCAGATCTTACTACCTTTTTTGCCTTGGTTTATTTAAAAATAAAAAACCCCGCATGACTGAAATCCTGACCTTTCCCCCCTTCCAGGAACCTGCTGCATTTAGAGGAGATAAACTCAGCAAGCTTTGAGGGTGGGAATGCCTTCCCTGGCCTCCAGTCCATTGTTGCAGGAGCACTTCAGCTGTCACAGGGAAACATCTCACCAACACTGAAGGGATTCCATCACTTTCAAGGCCAGACTCTAAGGGTCAATGATATAAAGATTTTTCCCATGTTTATCAACAGAACTATCTCTTCTCTCTTCTCTTCTCTTCTCTTCTCTTCTCTTCTCTTCTCTTCTCTTCTCTTCTCTTCTCTTCTCTTCTC
>VZUI01020531.1:0-20631 GCA_013401135.1 Cettia cetti | reverse complement strand
GGGAAGGAGGGGAGGGAAGGAGGGGAGGGAAGGAGGGGAGGGAAGGAGGGGAGGGAAGGAGGGGAGGGAAGGAAGGAAAAAGGGAAGAGAAGCAGAAAGAAGAGCAAAGCAGCAAACAGGAGAGGAAGGAAGAGAGCAGCAGGCAGCAGAGGAAGGAAAGAGCAGCAGGCAGCAGAGGAGCAGAGCAGATCCAGGGGCAGTGTCGGCGCTCCTTACCCCCAGGCCGGAGTCGGCGCTCCGGAGCAGGGTGGCTGCTCCCGCAGGCTTGCCGTGCGCGGCCCGCAGCGCCGCGGGGAGGCCGGGCAGCGCCGCGGGGAAGGGCTGCGCTCCCGGCACGGCCTCGCCTTTGTCCGCGGCAGCGTTGGGCCCGGGGACGGCCTGTCCCACGATGTGCTGATTCGGGAAGAATGGCAGCATGCCCATCCCTGCCGCTGCTGGAATGGGAGCTGGGTTAGAGGCTGCAGCCGGCCATAAATGGAGAAACTTTGCTGGTGGATGGGATTTATTACAGAGGGTTTGGTTGTGGGGTTAATGAGGGAGGAGGAGAACAATTCCAGATCTGCTTCACTGGGTTTTGTTCTTTTCCCACCCCACAGGCAAACAATCAACTTCAAGCTGATTCAATAAAACTCTGACTTTTCTAAACATTCCCTGTGATAACTTACTTAGTGCTTCCTGTCATTTTCAAAAAAACACCTGGGAACAACATCCTGGAGGATGCTGGATGGAACACTGGGGGAAACCCCACCTCAGCTGGCATTAGGAAGAATTCTTTTAACTGAAGAGCTGGAAAGTGTTCTCCAAAATGAAAATCTGCATATTCTGAGGAGCTTTCTGCCCTCCCCTGGATACTTTTCCTTGCTCCTGGTTACTGCCAGGACTCAGAGCATAGCCAGGATTGCAGAACACAATGGAGCAGTGGAGGAAACAAAATCAGAAAATCCTGAGATGGTTTGGGTCCATTCCCACCCCCTGCCATGGCAGGGACACTTCCACTGTCCCAGACTGCTCCAACCTGGCCTTGGAGAATTCCAGGGATCCAGGGGCAGCCACAGCTGCTCTGGGAATTCTCCCCAGCCAGGAATTGCTCCCCAATATCCACCTAAATCCCCCTTTTTCCAGCTTACAGCCACTCCCTGTGTCCTGTCCTCTGTCCCTTGTCCCCAGCCCCTCTGCAGCTCTCCTGGAGCTTCTCCTCTCCAGGTGAGCACCCCCAGCATCCAACTGATCCTTCCTCATAAATACTGAGGGCATCAGGGGCACAGAAATTTGCATTCCAAATTGACACCTGTCACAGACTGGTTGTTCAAACTCATTTCTTAATAAAATGAAGAGCAAATTTGTGGCGCCTCTTAAGCAACTCACATTTTCCTGCTTTGAGAAACTCCACAAAATGTCACCCCTAAATAAAGCATATTATAAATGTACAAAAAAGACAGGAACTGAGCTAGCAGAAGATTTAACAGCCTCCTTTTGTTACACAGGGAGAAAAGTCAGGTGCTCAAAGGTGAAGCTGGGCATTTCTAGTGATCTGGGATGGAATAAAATGTCATTTACACTTGAGAGCTTCTCCTCGAGCTGCCAGGCCTGAGTTCACAGCTGGCATCACCCCAATGCCCAGCACTGTCTGCAGCAGCATCGTTGGGGGCTCTCCCAGCAAACCTGGTTTCTAAAAGGAAGAAGAGAAAACTGTGTAAATGATTAAAATTATCTGCTCAGAGCTACTTCTTAGAACTTTCACATTCTCAGCCTTTTTCAGCTCCACTAAACCGGGCAAGGATCACAGAACCAGGAGTGAGGAAGGGAACTTAAAGATCATGAGCACTTGATGATAAAAATGATTTATTTTAGGAGTTCTGGGAGTGTTCAAAGAGAGTCAGGGTTGCAGGGATGGCCTTACACTGTTTGCCTGCATGTTTTCCATCTTCAGCAGCTGCTGCTGGGGCAGGGGCAGGTGAGCAGGGCTCTGCAGCAGCAGGCTGGAGGTGCTCCCCAGGATTGAGCTCTGAGAAAGGATTAAAACAAGGGTCAGGCAGGGAGAACAGAGCAGGCTTGAAGCATTTTCACACACTACTGCTTGAAGAAACTCAAGATTTTGAGTTAAGACAGCAAAGGAAAATAATAATTTCCTCCACAGAGCTGATTTTGCTTCAGAGAAATCTCCAGACATACAATCTACACAAAATCCTATTCCAGAGCCATGAAAACCTGACAAATCCCAGTGCCTGCAGATTGGCAATATTCACATTGTTCATTAAAAATATAAAATATTCACATTGTTCATTCCAAATATTCTGGATCACTTTGCCACCAGAACAGAGCCACTGAATTAATAACTTTGGGACACTCTCTTCAGACTCTGCCACTGGTATATTCAACATTATGAGCTCTGGCCAGCACTGAGGCTTAAAATAAACTTTAAAAGACATCATGATTTATGCTGCAGGCCTGGAAGTGTCTGGCAGCATCATCTGCCAGTAAAATATAGGTTGTTCTATAGGTTGTTGTACCAAAATAAATATACAGGACACTGTGATCATGCCAAGTACAGCCTTCTTTAATTTTTTTTTTTTTTTTAATCACCAAACTCAGGGAATGAAGACTGTAAAACGTCTCCCAAATATTTCCAAGCCTAGGCTGTGTCTCTGGGCAACAAGGTTAAATTCCCTAGGGAAAGAAAAACTCTTTATGACTAAAATATCGACTTCTGGACTAAAATATGAACTTCTGGACTCAGAAATGTGCTTTTCCAAATAAAGATGTGCCATATCTAGATTAGTTATGCATCTATTTTAATTGTCTCAGTGATTTCCAGGAGGAATTCTGCAGGGTTGGTTATTGTCACCAGTGCCAGGGGCTGCTCCTTCTAAACTTGGCTCCAGCAACAAAGCAAAATGCTTCAATTGCAAAACTTTCAGAAATAAAAGAGTGGAAAAATCAGTTTGGGCAGAATCCTCAGAGGAAAGGCTCTGGATTAACCAAGATTTAATAAATTGCTGGATGATTGAGGAAAACATCCCTGAGAAAGCTGAAAATGCATTATTTTGGATATTTTGGATAATGTATAACTAAGAGAAATTAAGAGAAACAAGTTGAAAATCAGGCTACATCTAGTTGAAAAATTACTGGGTGCATAACCTTCAAATCCTATCTGTTGAATCCTTTAAAAATAATTATTTAAAAATATTTTACAATACTTTACAAAGCCCTGAATATAGAATAGAAACCCAAGACATGCAGGGAGCTAAATGAGTGTGACTGGGGAGGTGTTTCAGTGACAACACTGAAATTTCAAGACAATAAAAATAAAACAGTGACCTGCTTCTCTGGCTTCAGAGAATTCCCCAAAATAAACCACCCAGGAACAGACAAATGTGCCTTAGAGAAGGAATTTCTAATCAAATCCTTCTAAAATTCAGGTTTGGAGCTCATTAAATGACAGCTTCCAGGAAAAGAATGAGAATTTTAAGTTTCTGGACAGAGAGAACACAAGAGTTGTTTGGCTGCAACTCTCCCAAGCCAAAAACCACTGGAAAAACCTTTGGATCATCATCAATCCCACTGTTAATTGTGGAAAACATCCCTGGCTCCAGCTGTGAGCACCAAACACTTCCAAGGAAGCACAGGCTGAAGAAAGAGCAGCAGGAACTTAGACCAATTCAAAATGTCATTTAAATAAAAAAAAAAACCCTCTGAAGAATGATGTACTTTTTCTTTATATGGGCAAAAGCAACTCATTTTATTAAAAATAATTAAATTAATTACATTATTAGTTTGAATAAATTAAGCAGTATTTATTCAAAATTAATATATTCACCAACCAGTTTTTAGAGAAAAAACAGAAAAGCTCCATATACTTCACATAAGGAATATTTCTGCATTTTTTGTTGGATCTTTTTTTTTTTAGTTCTCTTAGCCTGTGTTTGCCAAAAGAACTGCAGAAATAATTGATGCTGAATGGGATTTTGTTTTATAAATGGGAATTTCTGAAACACCAGGAAAAAGTCAGGCCAAGTGATCAACTCCAGTCCCTTGCAGGAATTTGTGTAAATCCCTACCATGAATTTTAAATTCAATTTTTGGCTCCTGGCAGAGCTGGAGAAATCCCTGAGAGCAGCTCAGCTCAAGGCAGAAATTCTGGCTGTGGGTGCATTTTCTCTTTCTCAATTTCTAACACAAACTCATCCCAAAGATCCTTCCCATTTTCTCCCAAAAATTCTGGTGCCCATCTGGAATTACAGGAGAACCTTGAGGGGTTTATGAGTAAAAAAAGAACATTTTTAAACCACTGGGGGTCTTTTATGGCACATTTGGGTCCCTGCAAGCTTGAAACTGAAGCTAAAGGTGCTGAATTTGTTGGTTTGGATCAGATAAACCCAAAAAAGCTCTCCAGGAGTGGGGATGAGCTGCTCCAAGGGAAAGGGATGTGCCAGGCTCCTTGAGAGCTCACTTAAAGAGGGTTTGTTCTTTTTTTTCTGCCAGTAATGACAAAGATTTGTTTACATGGGCAGGTTTTAAGTCAAAAATTTAGATAAAATAACTCCATTTTGGACAGTCAGCACTGCCTGCTCCCCACATTTCATAATTTCCCTTAGAGCTCCAACAAGAACACTGATTTTAGCTGTAATTCCTTAAAACTTCAGCATTTCTCATGTTAAGATCTCCCCAAATCCTTCTCTTTTGATGACAGGGGGGTTTTTTGTCACATACCTGATGGACTTTATTCAACTGCAAGAAGGGTGGCCCAACTGCTGAATTTATGAGGTGAGGTAAACCTGCAGATGCTCCAAGAACTGTTCAAAAAACACACAAAAAAAATTTAGTATTTTACAAATTAGGCAAGTAAAAATCTTTAAAATTCTCCTGTATTTTTTAATTTGCTTTCCAGGAATTTTTTTTAAGTGTACAGAGGTCCTTCTAAGGGAATGACAGACTCGTTTAGGTTGTGAGAGGCTATGAAATCTTTTGATGCCCAATTAGCAAAATGTGAGAGCTCAAAGGTCCCCTCCAGGTGCTCCTCCACACCTGAGAGTTTCACTCCTGAGCTGATTCCAGGGTTCAGCTTTATCTGAAGTGCTTTAAATTCAGATTTAGCTCAAGTGTTTCTGCCTGAAGTGGTCACTTCACACTCCATCTCTGGGTTTGTCACCACACTCGCAGCTCTCCTCATCACCTGGTTCCTGCTCTGAGCACTTCCACCATTTGAAATGTGATTAATTAGGGTTTCTGTTTATTCACATCCTAACTAGAACACAGCAATGTTTCTGGCTGATGCTGTAATAAATACTGTGCACAGCTGTGGCAGCAGCCAAAGGAATAAAGATTTACATTGGCAACAGGAGAAAGACTCAGGCTGCAAAATTCAGATCTAGAATCAGATTTAAGTTTAGCAAAGCCTTGCAGGAGATGTTTCCTTCTAAACCCATTTCTAATATGAATATTCAGAGCCCACAGAGTTCATACAAGGATATTTGTAGGAACACTGAATTTTACCCAAACACAAGAGTGTAGCAAAGGACCTCTTGCTTTTGCTTTCAGAAAATGTGAAATTACCTGCACAAACACACTGAAACAGTGTCTGCACAGATTTTAAACATTTTTTTCTCCTTAATTATTTGCAAAAGCCTTGCAGCACTAAGAACAGGGTTTAATTTTACATTATTTTAAAACAGCTTACCAGGTTTAACAGCGTGGCCACGCAGCTGGGGCTGCAGCAGCATCTGCAGCATTGCTGGATTATTAAAACTTTTCATGATCTGCACTGGATTTGGCTCTGGAAGCAAACCTTTCCTATTGTTCCTCATCTCCAAAGAAGAGACAGAAAGTGTTAGAACCAGGAGAAAACAATGAATGCATTTAAACCCCTCAAACTCCAATGGCAATGTACACATTTCATCTGCCACAGAAAAAACGATTTCCTTCCCTGTTTCCTGGTTTGTTTTTTTTCTCCTCATATGAAACACCTAACAAACCATTCCCACAAAATTTCCAGCACATTTCTTTTTTTTCCCTTTAAACCCAGAGTTATCAGTACAGGAGAATAAGGAATGTTGCCATGAGCTCCACATCTTGTAACAGACTTCTCGTCTCTTTTACAGAGCTGGCTGAAGTAGGGAACTCTTCTGCCTCTCCATGTAACACTGATCACATCCAATTTCCTAGGAAATAATTTGATAAGACATGTGGGTGTAAAAAGCTTTCTTCTACCTCCAGCATGAAATGAACCTATTTCTCCTGCCTTGAAATTTATCTTAAAGCTGACAAATTCTTGCCTCTGTGTTTTAAACCAGGTTTTAGCTTGTCCAGTGACTCATTCCCAGTCACTTTTGTTTTGAGCTGGAATGATTTCTCTTACAGGAGATTACATTTACTAAAAGCCCAAAGCTATGTGGGTGTAGCTTTGTGATATTTTATGGATATATTTTATCTTCTTCCTGGCCATCTATACCTAGGAAAGAGCCTGAACTGGGCTGATTATACACAATTCCAGAATGGTATGGGTTGGTTAAAGCCCATCCAGCTCCACCCTTTATCATGGGCAGGGAATCCAACCAACCAAGTGCAAGCTGGCTTTGCTAAACCCAGAATGCTCCCCAAGCCTGGCTCCTTCTCCATGGGCAGGGAATCCTCTGCTAAGCCAGGGTTGCTCCAAGCCCTGCCCAAGCTGGCTTTGCTAAACCCAGAATGCTCCCCAAGCCTGGCTCCTTCTCCTCGCTGCACAAAGCCCCAGCTCAGGCGCGAGGAGCTCCTCCCAAAGGGGTTCCCAGGGATCTCACCATCCTCTGTGCTGCTATCAGAGCTGCCAGGGTGCTCCTGCCCGGTGCTCCAGGGGCACAGAAGGACACCTGCAGCCTCCTGCCGTTGATGGTGACCCCGTCCATGGCCCCTCGCACGCTCTCCGCCTGCTCCGCGCTCTCGTACTCCAGCACGGCAAAGTCGCCGCTGCCGCCGTCCTCGTCCTGGGCAAACTGCAACAGCAACAGCTCCTGCATCCAGGGAAAGCTGGCAACTCCTGCAGCTGCCCTGCAACGCTGCCACCTGCCCCTTGCAGGAGCTTGCACAGCTGGCACAACCCAAGTTAACATTTCCCCCCCGAACCGTGAGGTTTCTTTCTGAAAATGCTGGAAGGAAGTTGGATATCACACCTCCATCTATTTGGCACTCATGCTTAGAGACCCCTGATTATCTCTTCATGGTTATCTTTTCATGGTTATCTCTTCATGATTATCTCTTCATGGTTATCTTTTCAGGATTATCTGCTCATTCCTTCCAGTCTCTCTCCCATTCCCACCTTCACTTCCATCACACCTCAGGGAGAACCTCAGCAACAAACACAATTTTTAAACAACAAAGTGGGGATGAGAAGCGAACTGTAAGTACAGCTGGATGCTACAAGCGGGTTTTATTTTGCAGGATAATTATAAACTCGTTATTCTTCATTGTTTTCAGCCTGCAATCATCAAAGTGTCGTTCATCAGGGTGCATGACAGCTGCTGAAACACACAACAATGCAAATTCCACCAGTGTCTGGTGCCTTTTGGGAGCATGTGAAGGTTGTGGTTGTGGGGAGTGCCAAGAGAAGATGCCAGACTGATCAATCAAGCAGACTGGAAAAGGGCTTACGTGGCAAACACTGCTCTGGCCTTTGTGTGCAGACTTTGAGAGAGAATGAGCAGATTTAAATCAAACAAAAAAACAGGCTGAGAAGGGAGGGATGAAGCTTAAGCAAAAATCTCCAGTCTCCAAATGAATGGGAGTGATAAACTGATACCAGCTCTGGTGTGGAAGAGACAAAACCTCCTCCAGATTGCACTGGAGAAAAACAACCTCAGCCCCACCAACTTCTCCTGACAATTGAAATATAAATGTCAAAGTTTTGGAAGAAAAAGAGGGTGGTCAGGTCTTTAATGGCACTGTTTCAGCCTGGCTCTGGAGAACACATATTTCATACATAAAAACATTTTATATTTAATTTTTATACCAGTTTAGGTGCACTGGCAAAGACCTGAGGTACTTGTGAAAAGAAGGGTTTGAAGCTATGGAACATCTGTATTTTAGTTTCAGCTAAAATGAAACACAGTTAAAAACTCCCTTAATCTGTCCCACGTGCAGCCACCAATATTCTTGCAAAGGATTCAGGAAATTTTCAACTTCCCAAGTAAACAGGTACTGAATAAAAGCTCTTTATTCCTACCCAGATAAGGGTGGAGACCTTTTAGTGACAATTTAAAGTTGACAGAAGAAAAGAATGAGGTTTTCTGGTCCATTTTGTTGAAACAAAGGACAAACCACATTTTTCCTAATATCCATGTGTAAGTATTTAGCTCCAGCTCCTCCTGACAGCATGTTTCTGTTGTCAATAGAGGAGAAATCAAAATGGTTTTTTTTTAAATAGTAACTTTGGAATAAGATGAAATTACCCAGGGTTTTAATTCATGAGTTCAGGTAAGAATTTTGGGCAAAGGATTATATTTACTGGATGACATACTGCATGAGCTCCCTGCAGAACTAAGCACCACAAGAGCTACATTAAAGTTTTCCAGAAAAAAAAGGTACTTTTCTCAGTCCCTGTCTATAGAATTCCCCCCACACTGAGGTTTCTGCTACCCTGTCCTCTCCCAGTTTTTCTGTCTCTATCCATCCCATCCCTCCCTTTTTCCTTTTTCCACTTTTTCTTGGGTCTTCCTCCTCCTTTGTCCTCAATTTTCAAGTTGTCCCACTCATAAACCCATAATTAATTAGCATCCATTTTCTTCTCCTTTTCACCTATCAAATCTGAACTCTTTGTTCCCCTACCTCCACCCTCCTGTGTTTTATAGGAACAGGAATATTTACTGACCTAACGCAGACAAACACTCTCCTCACCCACACCAAGATTTATTAGGATTTCAAAAGGTAAAAAGTCAATTTCTGAGTGCCTCTAACTGCACAGCAGAGCTCTGTCAGTGAAAACCATCTTTCCCCAAGAAGTCTGTTAATTCTTTGAAGCTCAGAAATTTTAAAGGATGGTGAAAAATTGTTGGGGGAGCTGATAACAGCCCCCGGATTATTTGACAGCTGAAAAAAAAAAAAAAAAAAAAAAAGAAAAAGCCCTGAAGGAAAAGACTTAAAAGGATCAATCTGTTGAGCTAATTAAACAAAGATTGAGCAGGAGACTTGAGTGCAGCATTTAATACCTTCTTACAGGAAGAAAATAATGGGGAGCAAGAGCTCCTTAATTGAGGCATCAGTGAGGTGAGGCTGAAGCCAGACACATTCCCAGGCTCGAGATCAAAACAGGCAGGAATGGGCATTTTCTGGGAAGAGTTAATTCCAATCTATTCATCTCCTGGTGGATTTGGATCAAGCAAGTCTGAGGATTTACTCTGGCCAACTACAAATTGCTGGGGTTGAAAAAAGAGGGGGTCAGGCTGCAGATCCTGATGGACCTTCTGCTCCACGTGCTGGGAATCTCCGGGTGCTCATCCCTGGGGCTGATCCCTGAGCAGCCTTCCAAGAGACTTCAGGGGAAAAAACCCACAAAAAACCAGCAAAAAACCACAAAAAACCCGACAAAAAATCCCAACAAAAACCAACCCTGCAACTGAAAATCTGTGTGACTACAAGGAAATATTTCCTTCTGCTGCCTGTTTATGATGATCTGTCTGTGCTACATTTATTTGTGGTGTCATCTCACAAGCCACGAGGGTGAGAAGGAAACCTTTGCACTACAAAGGCAAGGATCACCTCTTCTGTGCTTCCACAGAACCCTCTTCTGTGCTTCCCAGCTTTCCAGAAGATGCATCACTTCTATCCAAGAATCCAAGTTTGCATCTTTCTCAGTTAGGGAAACACATGGTAAATATTAATATATTAATTATCTCATGGATTTTGAATGACCTGAACTGTTGCACTTGTGGTATTCATGCACTCTGGCTTTCTTTGAGCAATGAACCCTTCAGCAATGTTTACTTTAAAAGCTCTCAAAATCCAAATTATTATCAGGAAATGATATAAGGAGATGTCTTCCAAACGTTTTGCTGGCATTTCAGTGGAGTGGTGTCCTGCAGAATTCCCAACCACCAGGATCACCCACAGCAGCTCAGCATCACTACTCAACAGCACCACAGAAGCACAGGAAAAATAAAACTGGGAGACAGCAAGAGTGAAGTGAGGCAACACTGCAATCAATCCCAACCTCAATTTTCTGGAAGTCAGAACTCCAACCTACCTGGCAGAACACGGGTTTGTACTTCAGGGAGAAAGCCTGGATCAGCTCCTTGGAATCTGCGCAGTCCTTTTGTAATTTATCCACACAAAGGCACTTGGAGTGAATGAGGTTTGTGGTCAGCTGGTTGACATCCATCCACTGTGCAAACAGAGTGCTCTCCCCCAGCTGCTTGCCCAGCAGCTCCAGCCTGGCCTTGGCAGCAGAGTCCTTCTTCATGTACTCCACGAATCCGTAGCCCTTGGAGTGGCCGCTGAGCTCGCTGTAGACCAGGAAGCATCTCTCCACGTTGCCATAGGCACGCACCAGTTCCTCAAACTCCTCAATCCTGAGGGCAGGGGGCAGGTTGGTGATGCAGAGCAGAGCATCCGTGGGCTGCAGCTGCACGGAGATCTCCTTCCCACGCAGGGAGTGCTGGTGGAATCTCCTGATGGCGCTCTGGGCCTGCTCCCCGTTCAACAGGGTGACAAATGCTGCAAGAGAGCACGAGTGGGGACATCACCTATGCAGCTGATCTGCTGCCACACCTCTCCCTCCCCCTGAGGGCACAGCTGAGAGCTGCAGATTTACCCCAAAGACACAAGAAATGTATTTATTACATATGTTATATACAATGTCTAAAATCTGGGATTTTCAATTGAACACCAGGAGCAATTAACTCCAAAAGTGACTGTGCTGTGATGCACACAACTTCACTGCTTGGAACCCAACCAAACTTTGTACCCGGGGAACAAAATTCAATATTCTACTAGCAGATTATTATTTACTAAATGAAATATTCCACTGAAGTCACCACGTCACGGATTCCACAGAACCTCTTTGAACTGACAACATCCACAAGTTCTCACTCTGGGGTTAACAGATCTTTTTTTGGGGGGTTTTCAGTCCATAAAGCATCTCACACAATCCCCAAAGTGGATCCTGAGGGCCTCTTGTCCAGCCTGTTCCTCAAGCTGGGTCACCCAGATGTGTTCCCAGGAACCCAAGGGATGGAGTGGAGACTCCACAACCTCTCTGCACAGCCTACAACAGTGCTGGGTGACCCTCACAGGGCAGAAGCCTTTCCTGATGTGAGCAAACTGCAGATGCATCTGGAGCTGGGCAGGTTTCCCTCTCAGGCACGTGTGCTTTGTCCCAAAACAGGCCTCAGCACCAGTTTTCCAAAGGAATTCAGCCAGCTGAGGTCAGCTTTGTCCCAAAAATGCTCCTGACAGAGACCACAGTGGACCAAAAAACTTCTGATCAACACCAGAAAGTTTCCAGCTTTCACTGGCTTCAGTAGAAGGTGACAAAAAAGGCACTGAGGGACACCAGACAAGCTGTGACAGTCCATGACTCCACACACAGCACATGGTGCTCCTCACAGAATTGAAATACATGAAATTTTGAAGTTCTCACCTGTTCTTTTATTCCTGTCCACATAACAATACTTGATTTCATAATCCTTAAACAAGTCGTGGATTTCCTGCAAGGGAGAAGCACAAATAACATCACATAAATAAGTCACCAAACCAAGCAAGTGTATAAATTCATCCTCCTTTCAAACAAAACCAAAAACTTCCCCAACAAACAGAAAATTTCACCATAGAAACACTTGGTAAGTATTTGTTTTTAAAGGAGTTGGTTACACTGCTGCAGCAATGTTTTTATCTCACATGTAAAACTGGCTTGCTGAATTTGATTAATTTACTTTTCATTCTCTGGGGTCATGTAAACACAAAAGGGTGTCCTGTAACTCTCTTTTGATAAAGACAAATAACATCACAGCTCATTAAATTGAAAAAACCCTCTCCATTTCTCTGGAGTACAACTGGCATAGCTAAAATACCACGTGGGCAAGGAACACTGGCAGCACCACATCACCAAATTTACTGAGGGCACAACGCTGCCCCAAAACCCAACAGTTGCTTTAGTTTCCTGCTCAAGTTCACTTTAATAGATTTGCACTCTTAATAATGGATATTCTTTCACCCAGCAGATAGTTGTGGCCAGAGTACCCCCTGGGAAGTATCCTCTATCAATTACTGCACAGCTGCCCAACAGAGAATCAATCCCAAGAGTGTCATTTGCTCCCAGTAATTAATGGGAAGAGAGGAGGGGTGGGTAAGAGCAAGCCTAAGAGGAGTTTGCTGCAGCTATTCCCAAAAAACCAAGGTGCACGTGCCCCAAAAACCCCACAAATTATTGTCAGTTCAGTGGTGAGAAAGCAGAGATGAATATTCACCACCTCAAGGAAAAAGCAGGAGTCATCACCTAGATATTTACATTATTTTAGCTGGAAAAATCCCATACACAAAAGTGCAAGATGATTTCTGCAAGCAAAATAATCAACCAGCCTTGTCTGAAAGTTTAATTGCAGCTGATTTCAGCAGCTGAGTGTCACTGCCAGTTTGGTAATTCAATCTATGGAGCCTCAAGGTTAATTGGGTTCTCTGTGAAGGGTATCAGGTGCACACCTTTTAGTCAAGAGCACCAATCTCTGGTTTCACTATTTAACAGCTGTCAAACACTGCATTAATAAAATATGGCAGCATTTCTCCAGCCACCACACGTCCTCCAATGAGGTGTGATAAGGATGGGGTTTCTGAAATGCAAGATATGCCCAAAATTCAAGCCAGGTAGGGGATGTGAGTCAGGACACCTCTCAAACGAGAATTAGATGGTTCATTCTCAGATGTGACAGACTGAAATGACACTTTCTGTATGTTTTTGGTTGTGCTGCGCCACTGAAGACTCCAAAAAATTGTTTCTGTCCCACTCAGAAAAAGAAGGACATATTTGCCCTTTTGATTTCCTGTATTATTTTACAAGAGCAACACTGGAAGTTTTAAATGATGATTAGGTAGCAGGAAATAGGATTTCAAACAGCTCTGAACACTCTCTTGAAAGTCATCTGTGTGTCAGATGATTCCACATGATTTCCCAGGAACTGCCTGAAACTTTGAGAGGAAAAACAGCCCCTACTGAACAGCTTCTTTGGGAGATAATTATGAGATCTCATATTAAAAATGATGAGAATATAATGGAGATTTAAAATAAAGCCTGGTTTAAGCACAGAAATCTGGTAAATATTTTAACACCAACTTCCAGAGGTGGTTGCAAACACTGCCAGGTTTGCAGGGATCCAAGAATCCAGTGCAAAGGATTCTTCCAGGAAGGTTCTGGTGCTCTTGTGGACTCTTGGCAGGGCTGAGACCTTCACCTGTGGAACTGGGGCTGTGCAGTGTCTCAGCGAAAGCATTTCTCACATAAACACCATCCATGAGGATTTACAAAGATAAAACACACGCTGCCAACTGCAGGAAAATGTGTCCTCCTTTCAATGAACAGCTGGAAACATCTGGGTGCTACACTGAGGTTTCTCTGCTTGCTAAGCCAGGCACTTCTCTAAACTTCACCTCCAGCATCTCCCAGCACTCAGGGATGGAAAGGAAGGAACAGAGGTGATGCTGCTCCAGCTTCACCCCCACAGCTCGGGGGTGTCAGGGGAAGCAGGGGAGGCACTCAGCTCTGATCCCCAGCCCCAGGCAGCTCCCAGGACTGGGCAGGAGGGAATGCTGCCTCTGCAGGAGAAGGGGCTCAGCCAGGGCAGGTAGGGGCTGCTGTGCCGCTCACTCGAGAGGAATGTAAGCACAGGGAGGTTTCCCTGAGAACGGCAGAAACAAACAGGGAACGCTTGTTGCCGCTCCCGGCCCTGCTCCCGGGAGCTCCCGCACCCCCGGCCCGGCAGGGAGGGAGCAAACCCCGAGCCCTGCCCTCACTGCGAGCCGGAGTAAAGCAGGAGTAAACTCTGAGCAGTGGCTGCCAGCCCCGCCGCCACCACCTCCCCACGCTCCAGCATCTCCATCCCAACACTCCGGGGACAAAACTGCTCCTCCTGAAGGGCTTTCTCCTCTTTAATAAACCAATTAATCGGCTAATCTACAAAAACTGACTGGTAACTCCCACAGTAATCTGCATTTAACGGCATCCTATTAAACATCCTATAAACAACAGCAATATTTACCAACACGCCGAAGGCTCGAGTGTCACACTTTGAATAAAGGAAATTTTGACAACAAAAATATTAGTTCTGTCTGGTCCCTTCCAACCCAAACCACTCCAGGATTTTGTGCTTCTGGAACAGAAATAGAACCAATAAAGCACAGCTATTCTACAGCCCCTTAAAGCTTTAAAAGCAGATAATCTTGTCATCAGTACAAATGAAATTAAATTTCAATTTAACCAGGAAATAACCAGTCATACGTGAAAATTAGCAGAAAAAGCAAAATCAAATATTTTTTGAGAGGGAGTTTAAGAGAAATCACTCTTTATCCTTTTAAAAAGTATATTATTTACTGCTGTGTAAGTGGTCTTGAAATACTTCAGTTCTTGTCCTCTCTTGGGTAGAAAAACTGGCAACCTGACTTTTTGAGATTTGCACCTCTGAGACAGAAAGAATTCCTTAGAGAGAATCTTTGTGTTTAGTACCTGCATTGTTTTAAACAAAATGAGAAAGGGACTCTTTCACAGGCACTTTTATCAAATTAGTAAAGCTCAGTGGTTTATTTCTAATAAAAGCAGCTTTTCCTACCCAGACTCTCAAAGTACAAGGGAAAAAATATCCAAGCAATTCTCAGTACTCACCTGGAACAAAACTATATAGCATAATGTATATAAAGCCTACAGCACATCAAACTCAAGCACTGTTCTCTCTCTAGATGTAAAACCAGACTTGATATTAAATGTAATGATTGTGCTATTCTGGCAAGAGAATATTTACCAGTTCTAAGGGTGCCTGGCCAGATTTCTGCAGGGAGCTTTAGGGAAGTCTCCAATATAAACACTCTCCAAGCCTGGTCTATAACTTGGCTCTCAATGAGCAGCTGAAGGCCTGAACTTCACATGAATATCCTTAAAATGGGAATCAATTAAGTTTAAAGTAGTTACTTGGCTAACCAAGAAGTTTTAAATCATCCCACAGCTGAAAAAGGCTTTGTTCCATTTGTGCAGGCAGGACAGGAAAAAGAGAAGTTCTCAGAAAAAAAGCTTAACATTTACAAAATGATTTAATGGGGTGTTCATGGTAAGCAGTCTTAATTCAGATTTTAGACTGCTAAATATTTGAGTTCATGACATGACACATGGATTTCACTGCAGATATTAAACAAATAATAAGTAGTAAATAAGAGAATATTAACACAGTTTAAATAACATGTTCCTAAGGGGAAAACCCAGAGCTCTGCTGGGAGCAGAGTGCAGCACTCAGCACCAAGAAGAGGGTTAATAAAAAAAACAAAAGGAGCGATGCAAATTTTAACCAAAGTGCAATTTTAACCATCTCCTGGTCAGAGAGATGGAAGGGCCTCAGAATTTCATTAATTGCTGGATAAATCCCCCTAAGAAGTAACATTTCAGACAGACTGGGCTCAGCACTCCTCCTCCTTCCCAATTTCCAGGTGGTTTTCAGGGCTGAGTTAAAGGAAGTTCTCAGAGGAGCAAAGCTGGAGGAGCCAGTGTGAGATCTGCCCAGGAACAGAGGTGTGCCCCAAAGCTCCTGCTCAGCTCACTCCCTCTTCACTTCCACAATCCAAACTAGGAAACCTGAAATGGATTCAAGGCTGTCATTCCAGCCCATAAACTGCTTTTGGGGCAAACCTTTGTGTTTGGGAATCGATTCTCACTTTTGTAAGATCACAGCTCTCAAAAGGGCTTTAGTGAAGCAAGAAAATGTGAAGACAGGAAAGCAACAATTTCTCAGTGGAATAAAAAACTTTTTCCTCTGATCTTCCAGAGACTTTTGGGAATGTTGGTAAGAGGATCTTTATGGGACTGGAAATTAATTCCATCATCCTGGGTGGTGTGAGAGCTAAATGAAAGAGGGAAAAGACACAGAAAGAGAGGTAACTTGAGAGAGCAAGAGCTCAAAGCAAAAGAAAAGTAATAAAGAAAATTTTTAAATGTCCATCTTAAGGCATGAGAGCTGCTCCCTCTCCACATTGTGCCTTTCATGCTCAGGCAGTGTGACAGAGGAGTAATGAAAACACAAAGGCCCTTCTGCTTAAAGCTCTGGCATCCAACAGACTGGAGAGAGCACTTCCTCAAATCATCACACCTCATTAGAGGCTTTCCAGCAAACGAGGGAAAATTCTGGCTAATCCAGGCAGAAAGGGGGAAAAAACGCCACAAGGCCACCAGAAACAGCACCACGCCAAGGAGTGATTTGGCTTTTGATCAGGAATAGACAGCAGAGAAAAAAACCACCTGAATGGGTCCAGCAGGTTCCAAAACACCAAATAAATCCCTGTCCCAGGTGGGCTGTCCCAGGTTTGGATCAACACCTCAGTGCTTCACTGGTCTCTGGGTTCTGTCCCACGCCAGGAGAACCACGGGGTGTTAAAATAATTAACCAGCCCCACTTTGCTGCAATAAAGGAGAGCTTTCCCTCCACCAGGTTTATTTTGGAGAACTGTGACACGGTGGCATTTAGGGATAATCAACCCAAAATTGGTTGGGAGCAAGTGCACCTTCCACAGCATCTTCTCTTAACTGCAAAAAGGGAAGCAAAAAGCCAAGAGCCCTTGCTGGGCAGCTGATCTTGGCACAGAACACTGGAGATTTGGCTACAAAAAAAGATAAATAACCCAAGGGCTAATCTTCCCAGTAGGAACTCCATGGGATAGGAACTGGTATCCCATAGAGTCTGCTGATGGTGTCCCAGTGATGAGCCACTGCCCCTGTGGAAGCTCATCAGCCATAAATAAGGAACCACTAACTGTGAAAAAGAAAATCAAAATCAATTATTCTAATCCAACGGGGTAATTACAGAAAAAATGTAAATGGTAATTACCACTTTCCTGGTTTGGGATGTGACAGAATGGATTTGTTCTTACTGGTTCAGTGCTGTGTTTTGACTTTAGGATGAGACTAATGTTGGTAACATGGGGATGTTTCAGTTGTTGCTAAGCAGAGCCTGCTCTGAGCCAAGAACTTTGTAGTTTCCCATGCACAGGTGCATGGAATGCCAGGACAGGCAAAGGGATGCTCCACACCAAGAATGTCCTGCCCAGTACATGAACTGGGACCTGCTGGCATCACTCAGTGGGTGCTGAGCAACTCCATTTCTCTTGGCTTTAATTCCTTCTTATTACAATTAATATTAGTACTATTCATTTTATATTAATTTTAGATATACTTTATTTTGCTTCAATAATTACACTGTTCCTAACTCCCAAGCTTTACTTTTCCCCTGATTCTCCTCAGCACCAGAGCAGTGAAGAAGTGAAAAAGTGGCTTCGTGGTGCTTATTTGCTGGCTGGGGAAAAACCAATACAAACTCAAAATAAAACTTGTTTAATGAGGTACAACTTCACCTCCATCCTGAAGTTCTTGGCATCTCTTTAGCAGAAAAGGAGAGAGGAAGGTGGTATTTCCTTCCCTTCCTCTGCTCAGTGCAGTCCTCCTCCTGCAGAGCACTGGGAACAGTTTAAGGATTGTTACAAAGATCTTCTGGTTTCAATTTTTGCTCTTACAGCATCCCATGGGCCCGTGTTCCTTGCTGCTGGAATGGATGAGGGCTCAGGGATGGGGCTCAGGGAGATGCAAGGCAATCCAAGGGGTTCCTGCTGCACTGCCAGCACTGAGCACGATAGAAGCAGTCACTACAACCACGCTCACTTTTAAGTCTCTTGGCAAAGACCCTTCTGCAAACATCAGTGTGACCACAGCACCACATCAGAGGCTATTAATGCTCACAGGAACAGACTCACCATCTGCTGCTCCAAAGGACTGGCACCGAGGGGCTGAGCCCACTGCAGAACCCCCCCATCACTGCCCGGCCCTAAAGAAGCCATAAATGACTGCTCTGAGAGCACAGACACTTCCCCAGCGGTGAGGAGAACTGGAATGGAGCAGCGTGATCTGCCCAGGCTGCAGGGGCAGAGTGGATCCTGCTCCAAGGGATCCTTCACCCCAGTGAAGCTCCACGGAGAAACAGGGAAGCCTCTCTGAGCCTGCTCCCCCCTCAGTACTGAATTCTGCCCTTAAGGCACAGTCACTGCTACAGACACCAAAAATCTGAAGGTTTAGAGAGGTCAGCAACAGCCCGTGGCCCTTTCTAGGTCATTATCACACCACACCTTTGATATGAGCTGGAGAACTCCATGAGGATGAACTGGGGAACTCCCTGGCAGAGTTCAACATCCACCAACCTCAACAGCAAACGGAGACTGCCTTCAAGAACAGCGAAGATCTAAATTGTTTACCACAGATCTGCCACAAAAAGCCCTTTCTCCATGGCTGTAGTGAGAGAATTGCCTGAAGAAACACTGATCCTGCAGGCATCTATTTGCAGGTTGAGCTCTGTTTGGTTTCTGAGACTGCAAACCCGTTTCTGGTTCAAAAATCTCATGGCCACGGGACATTTCTTCTGCACCCTCAAGAGCAATTTATTTTTTTAAATTTAGTTGGGGCTCCAAAGGTAGCTGAAGATTACAAGTACAGTAATAAAGTTAATATGTAGCTACAATTGGCAGAGGAATCATATTCGTTATGTAACTTCATATTAAAAAATGAAGTTTTTCCTTACTTTTCTGACAAAACTGAGTGTCCCCACCAATCTCTCTATCAGCAGAACAGTCATTTCTCACTTCAAAACCATTTTGGTAAATCTTGGCCTCACTCTTCACTTAACAACAAATGGCAGCAAAGGCAACACCCCAACGCTCAGAGATGAATAGTTACATTTATGAAAACCTATTCTGGGAGACTTGGCTGCATTTCAGTGATGTTCATCTCCCTCTTGACAGTGAATAAAACTGGCCAGGTCAGAAAGAGTTTATCTGATTTTACTCGGCTCACCAATTACTTCAAGGAGAAAACAGAAGACAAACCCGTGTTTGACCACGGGTGTTAACTGGCAACAAGAAATGTTAAATTTCACAGTAATTTTGGAAGTATATGACAGCCAAATACACAGGTGGACTTAACATGCCTGACCACAAACACACTCCTTTCCAAAACTGCTCCAGGACAGAAACTTTCTATCTTCTGACTTTATTACCACCACCAGTAGTTCATCAATGTTAAAAATTAAAATGACAGTTTGTAAAGTGCACTTTAGGTGATCAGGGCAACATTAAAAACCAATAGGAGAAACCCATTAGGACTCATATAGCAGAAAAAGGCATCTTAAGTGCTGCTTTTAAGCCATTAAAATAAAAAGGTGAACTTCCAGAAAACTCGGTGGCTGCCAAACTTGACCTTGTAGCACAGACTGAGCAAGCAACGCCAAACCTGAAAGGTTCCCTAGAGGTGAATTCCCACATGGGAATTCATAAAAAACCTGCAGTGGGAGCGAGGGACACAACGGGAGTGTCAGAGAGTGCTGCTGTCCTGGCCATCCACAGCGAGCATCTGGTGACACAGCAGCAAAGCCCTCTCTGTCAACACCGCCACTTCATGAAGAGACGAAGATTAGCAGCCTTCACCAAGCTCTGAGCTCGCTGTGGACCAGCTCATCGGGCTGCTAGGGACAGAGGTGCCTAAAGCGCCCTGACAAAGCTGTCATCTCTAAACTTTTAACCTGCTCGAGCAGGGCCAGACACACCGAGGAGCACCGAGAACAAAACAGCCCCAAGAGCAGCGGCCAGCTGGGCGCTGCGGCTCGGGTTACAGCGAGCGCTCAAAGAGCCTCTCCAAAATGAATAGTCCCTTTTTTCTGCCGGAGTTATGCAGAAATTGAGAGTCTGCACGTGCTGCTCTTACCCGCAGGTAGTAAAACCACCTGTGCTTTAGAGAAGGGGGGAAGGCAGACGAGGAGCAGAGCAGAACAAAAGCCGCAGTTACTTTTTCTTTTTTTTTTTTTAAATACCCGTGCATCAAGTTGTGTGTTTGGAGCTGGTGAAGTGACTATGCAGCTAAATCACCTCAGCATCTGACTCACAGCGCTCGGTTGAAGAGTTCAGCGATCATTTCCTACCAACAGCAGCAATTTGAGCGGAATTTTCCTAAACCACCGTCAGACTGCGGAAAACCGCTTTCCCTCACTACGTCTGGCTCACCTCACAATAAAACTAAAAAAGCCAGTCTGGAGGCTTTTTCGCCTAGATTCCGCACGGCAAGCGGCCGTGCTGCAGTGCCCTACCTGTGCGCACACAGGTGCCGCCTCTCCGGCGGCGCTCCCGTTACCCGCTCTCCCCACACCGAGCCCCCGCCTCGCTCCCTCACGCCCCGGGCCGCGACCCCGGCGTTCCCCGGGGAGTGGCGCCCGGCCAGCCCGGCGTGGCCCCCGCTGGGGGCGCGGACGGGCGAGCCGGAGCTCTCCGCAGGTAACAAAGCAGCCGGGGGGAAGCAGCGCCCGGCGAGCCCCGCGGGGGTCCCGCGGCTGCCCCGCGCCTCCCTCCCCGCTGCCGGCCCCCGCCTGAGGCGCGGGCGGGAGCGCGCCA
>VZUI01020513.1:0-22756 GCA_013401135.1 Cettia cetti | reverse complement strand
CCCCCACCCCTTCCTTTCCTGCCTTGGACAAGCACCCATAAGCACCCAGCAATTAGTTCCCTTGGCAACCCAATGGGCAAAAATTCCACAAACAAAAAAAAAAACCGAAAAAACAAATTCAACCCCCAACAGTCACATAGATAAACAGGGATATAGTAATTGTTAATATGTTTAATCTGGGCATGATTTTTTAATATTAATACATTATTTCAAATGTATTAAGCTTCTTTTCTTCACGCCAAAAGACACAAGAAATACTAGGCACAGAAACCAGTCCTGAATCCTGAATATAAGCTCTCTGAAAAGTCTTGATAACTGCAGGCTTTTTAATAGAAAATAGTGCCCCATCTCAAAAATTAGGTAGCAAAGTCTGCAGCTGGCTTTTGGACTCATATTGAAGAGCAAAACTGAACTGTAAGAGCCATCCTGATATCAGATGTGTTTCCTAAATATCCTTCAGATGGCTTAATAATTCATTATTCAGTGAAAGCAATCATCATTTTTAGAAAAGTGATGAGAGACTTGCATGCTATTTTTGGCATTTGGAAAATTTAGGTCAAGGTAACCCTTCAGGAGTTTCCTCCATTAACCTCAGGCAAGAGGTTTTTAATAGTAGAAGGCCAGCAGGCTCTGTATTTACTGCCTGATAATACTTCAGTTTTCACTTGTGATCATGATGCAGCTCATCTAAAAGGGATGTAAGTGTATTATGTGCTGCCCTTTGATAATCATCTTTGTCCCTTAGTTTAATTACCCAGCAGGTCCTTCAGACCTTCTGATCTATGTTCTGCTGGAGGGTTTTCATTTCCAGTGGAGTTTATGGAGACCTGAGGCAGGGTGCTGGTGACGAAGCTGAACCTCTTGTTACGTAGTACACATGTGCAAGATCACCGCATTTAAATAGGGGCTAAGGCTGCCCCCAAATCTGCTCCATCTTTCAGCAACTTGTGATACTCCTCTCTTTAACAAAGCCTTCCTTTTGTAGGTGTGATTTAACTTCTACTCCACCTCCCCTATGCAGAGGGGGAATTTCACAAAGGAGCAAACAGGAGAGTTTCAAACAAATCCACTACGAAATTGCATTTCCAAACAAAAGAGGGAGAGCAGCTATAGAGTTGAGGTACAGTAGCCCAGAGCATTTAGAAGCTGGCCAGTGCATCTAGACCAAAACTTCTGGATTTTAAAAACAAATCATAAATCTTGAACATATACTGGTTTGGAATACACTTAATGCAGATTTTTTTGTGTTTTTTATTGACTACCTGCTTATCTAGGCTCATCTTGCAACTGTGTGACACCACTGCAAGTCTAGGCATTGATTGTGGTTTATGCTTTAAATAAAGATTAGATTTTAATGATTTCTTGAAGATTTTGAACAAAAGAAATACTAACCTGCAAATTCAGCCTTCTTTTACTATATTAATTCTTGGCAACAAACACTGCTGTAAGAAACTTTTGCTACAAGCAAGTTAAAATATAGCATCAAAGAAAAAATATTAAGTGCTAACAAGAGCCAGTTTGCATGTCTTAACACTTCCTTGTTGGGAGCAGGAAAGAAATCCCAAATTTGTCACTGTGCATTTGTTTACACTGATGTGTTATTGCTTAATCACTCCACCATCCCTCTCCCTCATAAACATCCCCATCTGCCTGTAGAAAGAGTCCACCTTAGCAAGGCTGATCATTTATGATGTTAGAAATTAGGAAGAGAGGGGGGAGAGGAGAGGGCATAAAGAAAGAAGAGAAATAAAGCTTTTCTTCTGTCCTTATGATCCAGAGTTCAGTGTTTCAGAGGGTTGTTAACTGACCTGTGTAATGCTCACTAGGAGCTACGGCCAGTGCTAGCTCGAGCATTTAGATTTTGAGAGGATGAGTGTCCAGCCTGCTGGAGGATGAGATGCCTCTCTCTGTGCTGGATATGATCTATCTGTCAAGGGGAAATAGTTTCAGTCACAAAAGTGTTGTGCTTTTAGGTATGTGAGGGTAGCCTGTGTGAAGTTTCTCTAAGAGACTCTGTAGCATTTTTCTCCCATACAAAAAATTTTCTTCCTCTTTATATGACTTCAGTAAAATCCCTGAAGGGCCAGAGGGAGGTTTTTTGTTTTTTGGTTTTTTTTCCCCTGAATTCTGTTGGTTTTAAGTTCGGACTACCAGAACAGAAGTTTAAAAGTCATTTTACAGAAGAGAATTAAGCAGTTATGAGGCATGGGTTGCTTGAAAAACTAGAAATTAAAGACTATGCTTTTTCTTAGACTTTAGCTCATGCAACTTACTTCGTAGATGTGTTAGGCTGACAGTGCTGGGAAAGTAGCCCAGGCCCTCTGACTTCTGGTAGTTTCCCTGACTGCTGGACTACAAACTGGCATGACAGATTGCATCCAGCACAGTAGGCTGCAGAAAGCAGTTAATGGAGAATAGACTGCTTTGATGTTCACTTCTGGTGGGCTGATCCTCTGGTTTAAAGGCTAAACATCTATTGTCCCCAGTAGGAGTTTTCTTTATGAAAAAACTTTCAAAAAAATCTGTAATTTCCATTTTGTTTTCTGAGACTGTGGTTTGCTCTATTTCTACATTCAGTAGCCAGCAAATATTTTCAAGAATGATTTGTAATTTTTGGGTCTCTAACTTCAGAGGCCACAGACATGGCCTTATTTCTCAGAAATAAGCTAAGTATCTGACCTCTTCTACAAAAGCAGATGTCTCTAAAGTATTTCCATCAGAGCAGCAGAAATGAAGGCACCTAAACACACTGCCTACTTTGCTGGAAAATGGGGCTAAGCACTGCAGAGATGCACCTTAGAAAACAGGCTTGGCTAGAATTAAAATTGGGGGGGGGTGGGGGGGGGGGAGGGTGACGAGAGTGAGAGCAAATACAGTAACAGCCTATGATTAGAAATCTTAACAATGACAGTGAGTTCTGTTTAATTCCTAACTGCTTAAAAGCAGGCCTGTGGAAATGCTCTGCTTAGAAATGTCATGGAAAGTGCAGCTGGTCCATAGGCTTTATCTTGAAAAGCAAAGGTTCTTTCCCATTTTGCAGTAACACTGCCATTTACTGGGCCATACCACTAGCAATTTGCAACAATGGGAGGGAAAAAAGCTGCCATTTGACCTAGAATGCAATTTTCAACTAATTAATAAAGTGACCATTAGTGCCCGAGGGGATAATAACAGGAATAAGAACAAATTGCTGTGGGGTGCAAAGGAGGCTTGGGCATTGTATTGCAAATTTCTTATGGCACTATTCTTTCCCCCCCCCCCAGTAATACTTTTAAAGTGCCCCCACTCAACACTTGCTCCTTGTAGGACCCTTGCAAACCACATAAGAATTAGCCCTTCAAAGACGAATCAGGATCTAATTGTTGTTAACAAAGTGCCACCTGGAGAGAAATGTTACAATATACCTTCATTACAAAGCATTCAATCTCTCTCACGCTCACAAGTCCTGGCTACAGTACAGACAAAAAGAAGCAGTTGCTAGCATTAAGATCAGGCACCTGCAATTGCTTGTAAGACACTGCCAGTCCCTGCACAAATATGCTCCTACCATTGCATGAGCCTTGCTAGAACTGCTCTGTTTCTGCTGCTTCGGAGCGAGTTTCACTGGGATCTCTCCATTTGCAACTCTAACCTGTCACTGGAGCCCACATCTGGGTGGGGACATAGGGAGAAGAAGCTGCACCACTCGCCCTGCTTTTTCAGGATATGCTCTAGGATATGCTCTCAGTAAAGACTCTTCTGTGTTTTATGGTCCCTGCTCTCAGTGCCCCCAACGCAAAGGTTCAGGAAGCCTCTGGTGAATTTGACAATACCCTGGTTTCATTTCTCTGCCTGAATGAGATTTTACTTGTCGGTGTAGCACATCCACTCCATCTCCTGCCTGTGGTTGCACTTTGCAGCTTCAGTGGTTAGAACAGAAGACAGGACCCACCAGTGTCTGTCACTGAAAGCTTGGACACCTTTGTGGCTGTGTGTCTACAGAAGCTGAAGTCAAATGATACTACTCTTTTCTGTCCTGAAAATTTCCAGTGGACTGTTTCGTAGCAGATTGAAAACTACTGTCCACAGGCTCCCTTTGCTCATGCCTTGTTTACAAAGTCAGGGAGTTGATTTGGCCAAAAGCTAACCTCCCCAAGAAACTAAAAACAAACTCTAAGTTTTGATCAGTTCATCTGTCTGTTGGGACCAGCACAAAGAAGGGATAGACACGGGTAGCAGGAAGCAGGTGAGTGAACACAGGACTTTCCCTTCCCTCTAGGAGAAGAACTTGCTCCACATTAAGGTGAAACCAGTCTCAATTCCTGAAAATATTTTGTAAAACTTCTTCGGTTTTTCTTTTCAAGCAGTGGGAGAAATAGAATCATAGAACAGTCTGGGTTTGGAGGGGCCTTGTAAAATCACCAGACCCAACCTTCCATGGGAGAAGGAGCCCAGATGAGATTATTCAGCACCCTGTCTGATCACATCTTGAAAACCTCCAGTGATGAGACCCTACCACATCCCTGCACAGGTTGTTCCAGTGAATGATTGTTCTCATTGTAAAGAATTTATTTACTATATTGAAATGAAACCTTTCCTGATGCAACTTGTACCCCTAGCCCTTTGTCTTCTTATTTCAGTAAACATGAATATCCTGCTCATTCTGAGGATCAGGAAGTCGGAGAGTGAAGGAGAGGTGAAAGCTATCTCCCCTCTTTCTGTTCCTTGCTCAGGTTACCCATCTTCTTACCCATCAGATTATCCATGCTGCTTCAGAGAACTGAGGGACTCACTAGAAGGGAATGCTCAGGTACCTTGGCCAGGTTGATTCCTTAACTGATGGATGTGGAGGCAGGAACTTCTGGAAACCTAAGCAATGTTAACATCCTTTGGCTGCTGGTTTTCCTAGAAAAACTACCTCTGTCCAGAAATAGCATACTCAGGGCCTGTTTTGTTGGATAAATAATCCCAATCTCCCACTTGCCTCATATTTTGGAACATATGTAGTGCAAATAGAGATACAGGAAACTTTTTTACTCATAAAAAACACATAATATAAAACCAAGCCAATCCTTCTGGGTCCTGAAAGGCTTCATTTGTTAAATGTCACTCCAAATGTTCTTAACTGGCAGATACTGGCTGTATGTGCTCACCCTGCAGCTGTTTTGTAAACGGTCAGCATTATTGTTGTAATTAAAACACATGCTTTGGATTTTTCATTTTGACTTTGGCTATCACTGACCATCTCCAACTTCCACTTAAGAAGACCATTCACCATAAAGGATCTGCACTGCTTTAACATGGGAGAAGATTTGCCAGAGGGCCTTTTAGTTTCAGTGATGATTGAAATAAAGTCTTTGGTGTAACTGGGACAGTGAGGCTGCACCGAATTAGTAAGTATGTACCAACTTTAGTTATACATGAGGTGGAGGAAAGGAACAAGGCATCCCCTATGACTGGAACACCATTCCCCAAACAGCACTAAAAGAGATGGACTTCCAAGAGCACAGTCCCAGACTTGCAGATTGCCCTTTTGATGCTGAAAGTCATTGGTGCCATAAAGCATAACACAGCCCAGAGCATAAAATTAGCATCTCAGCAGTTTGGCCTCCTTGTGCTTGAAATTTACCAAAAATGGCTCAGCTACTCAGTCTTCTCAGGTTAAAAGTGTTCTTAAGTGTTGTAGAGTTGCAGTGCTTGTCTCTGGCAGTTAGCAACAAGAGCACAGTCTTGGGACACCTTGCTCCTTATGCAGTTTGTGTGTGTCTGTCCACGTGCTGACACATGTGGCTCATTAGGGAGCTCTCACTGAACACATGTTCAGAGTTGATGAGCATCTAATTTGTTCTGCTCTAAGAGGATTCTGTCTAATCGTTAGGATGGGGGTCAGAGTTAGGAAACCTGATTGATTTCCCTGCACCTTCCTAGATCTGTCATTTACTAACTCTGTCACCTTGCTCAAGATATACCAGAATCTTGTGACACTCATTCTCATCAGCTGGAGCACGGATCCATCTTTAGAAGTTTCTAGGAAGCTGAGAGAGATGGGAAGTGTTTGCTACAGTGCATGGCCACTAAATGTGTGGAATATTACCCCAATAACTCTGTAATGCTGAGGCCAGATACTGAGCTGTGCAAAACTAGGAGCCACTTGAAAATATCAGCAGATGACTCCCCATGCAGCTCTTTAGTAAAGAGCTGTATTCACCTCTCAGAGATATTGTAGTTTGAAGAAGGGCAGGAGATCCTTGTGTGAATTGGGCTATAGAACTGCAGAGCATCTGGGTAAAGCTCCAGAGAAGAAACTGTGAATAAACAAGAGGATGCACAGGGGGTTATCCAGGCTGCAAATCTCTGACCAAATTCATGCTCTCAAAAGAAAGGCACAAGGAACAGAGATGGAAGCATTTGCCATTTCCAAAACAGCTTGGCAGTCCCCCAGGACTGCAGACAGGCTTCACTGGAGGGTTTGTTCTTCTGCTGACACAAGAGATGGATGTATATAGAAGTCCCATTAGCATTGAAGGGAGGTGCCTGCTAAACTTTCCCACGCGCTAGCAGAGGCAAAGGCTTCTAAAGGTATCTCATGAGGTAACAGAAGGCTGTGGCTGCACATGCTGCCTCTCTTTAATATCTGCCTGTGATACAGCTGTACACTCACATCATTTGGCTGTATCTATTTGACATCTTGCTGCCTGTCACAAAGAAGCACTTTGGAGCCATGCAGCATGCTTGCCCATTATCCTCAGTGCAAGTCTATAAATATACAGCTTTGCGTGTAACCTGTTTGTACACTGATCCTCTGGGTCCCAGATCAATCTGTTGTTGATTCCAAGTCTCCCTTGAATCCTATTTTTTATTGACTGTTCATCAGGAGGAATAGGTGTTTTGTTTTCTTTTTTTTTCTTTTGTTTTTCTGGGTTTTTTTTTTCTTTTGTAGCAAGCATTAAAGTTTATTTTGGGCTGAGGAAAGTTGTGCCCTTTGTGACAATGTGTTGTAGAGCTTTATTTAATCCTGTCGGGTATTTGGGTGCATTTTGTTGGGGAGGGGGGAGTGGAAGGAGTAAAAGAAAAAGCTGTAGAAATAGTGGAACTGGAGATCTAGACTCCTAGAAGGTGGCAATCTGTTAATTAGTGTTCTTGGGAAAACCTGTCTGTAATGAAAATAAAGCCCCATCGTTAAAACCCAGTGCATTTTCCTTTTCTGCCCCTGAATGTTGTTAACAATGTTGCACTCTGGTTAAGTAAAAATCTAAAACTGCAGTGAAGTGTTAGTAATCGGTTCCTGAGCAGATTCCCTAATGCTATTCACTTTTCCCTGCTAATCTTCCTGTGTGAGTTATAACAATGCAGCACCAAATGAGAAGGAAATGTCAGGTTATGTTTCAGGGCCAGCCTCCTGCCCACCCTCCATCTGTGCTGATGTCAGTGCTTATTGGAACATATGCTGCCTGTTGCTCACTGACCATCTGTTAGCTGAGCTGATGAAGTGTTCCCGTTGCTGGGACAACCCGGCCCTTGATTGCCAGTGGCACCGCAAACATTTTCTGCTCGGGTTTCACTTTTATCTGTGCTCTGGAATGGCAGCTCCACCATGGCAGGGGTTACCCCATCGCTGCATTTTCCTTCGGCCTGGGCGGGGAACGCAGTCAAAATTCAAGGTGTGGGCTTTTGGGCAAACTATGAAAAGGCTGCAGCAGAGCTAATGTGCCTGTGAATTAACTGCTGGCATCACAGCTAGGAGACAGGGCCAGGCGTGCTTTCCAGTGGGAGCCCAGGGTTGAGGGAGCATGTCTGGTAGTGGTTAGAAAGTTTTTGTGATGAGACTGTGACTGGCATCATGCGGAAACACCCATAGCCCTGAAGACATGCAGGGTACAGAGGGATTTTTGCAGAAAATCAAAAGCCAAGGGATGGGCTATTTTTCCCTTGGTTAAGAGTCCCTTGTTCTGAGACTTCTGCATGTTGTAGTTGTGTCTGACAGCCACAGATCTTTTGGACATAGCTGAATCCAAATGTAACCATTCTTGTATGGTGTGGCCCTCATTTTAAGCCATAGCAGTGATAAAACCATTTGCTTGCACACAGCCTTTTAGCAGGTCTGTCTGGTGAGCTTTGCCCCTCTCTTAAAAATGTCTACAAACATTAATCAATCCCCATGACAAGCCTGTGGGGCTGGCAGGTGGTATTCCTGCTTTGCAGAGGGAGAAGCAAGTGTGAGAGCTGGCACGAGACACGCGGCATGCCCACCTCCCCGCCTCGCCTGCTGAGATCACTAGACCAGATTGCCTGCCCTTCATTACACACCAAGAGCCCCAGAGCTGCCACGGTGCCAGGAGGAGCTGCATTCCAGACACCAGGGCTTAGAAGACTCTGCCCTGTAGTTCCTTCCAGCTTAGATGTGACAGGGATAGAGCAGCATCTGATAAATGAATGCTGTTGGTAAAGGTGACCACGATAGATAGGGTGAAATGTGACAGCCATTAGGATACAGAAAGTCTGGATGCTTGGGAATGTTAAACGCTCTGAAGCTGTGAAATGTCTTGGACTTTCACTTTCTCAGTTAGTATTCTTCAGTGTTTTCCTTACTGAACCTGGGGGTTCGGTTCCTGGATGACCTGATCTCTCAGCCCCAACTTTGAACTGAAGACTATCCCATCATCCCTCCATTTCTCTCACTTTCCTTCCCTCCAGCCTTGCCTCTTTCAAGATTTTTGAAAATCTTTTCTCAGATATATTGTTCCTTTGCAGTCCCTAGCTTGCAAAAGCAAACTTTTTAGTCTTTCATCCAGCCTATCCTTTCTGTTTCCTACCCCAATCCTATTGTTCCTGTAGCTTGGCCAGTCAGCCATACTCTGGCTGGCCTTTCCACCAGCTCCCCTTACTTCTCATGCTTCTAAAATTCTCCTTTTTTCTGTTCCTAGCACAAAAATCCTCTTCCCATTTTTGTCAGATATCTATACCACCCTTTCGTAAGGCTAAGTTGTAAGTTTTTCAGAAAAAAAGGCTCTTTATTTTTCATCCTATGCATCAATTTTTATTTTAATTAAATTACTGAACAGTACAATAATGTTGTGTGCTCAGAGACTACATGACGTGTGGTAGAGCTGGATAAGATATGAGCCATTCTGACGTAATCCTAGGTGTTAATAATAATGTACAATTTCAGCAAATGTTGCTATTTCAGGATATACTGGCAAAACAGGCTGGTTTTACTCACCCCTGGGACAAGCACATGAGCACATTACCACAAAACCAGCAAGGGTGAGGGTACACATTGCCTCATCTGCTTTGTGGCGAGTGCCTGAGTGGTGGGTCTTATTCTGTGGCACGTGTGGGGCAGTGCCCTGTGCTCGTGTTGAGCTGCATACTGGCTCTCTTACCTTGCCTTCGTTGTGGTTATGATAAAAGCCTTTATCTGCAGCTTATCACAATTACCACAACGAAGCCTGAGTGCTCTAAATTCAAACCCTCTCTTGTGGCAACTTGTTTCATGCCAGTCTGCTCTTAAATCCACTTTGGTGTACTTGTTTGTTGCCAGAATGGTGCAAATGTGCCAGCATGTAGATGAAAATTGGGCCAATCTTTTCTCATCTCCAAGAATTCAGAGAGCTTGGGAGTTTTGGTATCTTTACAGACCTAGAGAACTCTGCATTTTGAATCAAAACAGAGCAGAATTTAACACTTTGCTTCAAGATTTGACAGCTTGATTTCCCCTCAGTCCAAAAATGTGGAGGACTACTAGTATCATAAGCTATTGAAGTCCAGCCCCCAGAAGGATTTGTAGTTTCCAACTGAAAGTGCTGTTTTTACCCAGGGCAGGACTGCACATTTTGTGCAGTTTTCAGGCCTAGGTTAAACAGTGGCACTGCTTTCTCCACATGCTGAGATCGATTACTCTGTGTCTTAACTGAGTGCTGTTTGAACAGTGAGAGGGGCCATTTATAGAGCTTTGAAGCCTCGAGATGCTACTGACAAGGTGAGATGAGGCACATACATGTACTTTCCCAGAAATGTGTAACATTTCTGCGCTTCTAGGGAAGTGCAGAGGCCAAGGGTCATGTTGAAACTCAAGACAGAGATTCCCTTGCTGCCATCATGGGCACCTATGGAATGATTCCTGTCCTCCTCTTGAGCAGGTTCCTGGTGCTGTGCCTGTTTACAGCACTGGAAGGCAAATGGTTGACGTCTTATTGGAAGCACAGGTGCAGGGGTCTGAGGTGCACACACAGCCTCAGCCTGCAGAAAGCAGAGGGGTGGTTACAAATAGCCTGTCTGATGTTGCCCAGGCAGGTGTACCAGAGCCAGCTACAGAACTACTGCTGGGCTGCTAGGGAAGTTCATCCGCCGGGCAATGTATATTGACACTACTAGAGAAATGCTGATTTTTGCTAGCCAAGAACCTGATCTCTGCTGTGACTGCAGTGTCAGGCATTCAGAGCTCTGCTTAATCACACCTTTAACACATTTCCTGAATCTGGATGTCTGGATCCTGTAAGAACAATAAATGCTTGCACTTCTGTGCTCTAAGGTTGGCAGTGAGGAGCTGTTGTGTTGTGTGCTTTTGTGAAAAAATCCCATCCTCAGCCAGTGCTGGGGGCGGGCTGCCACCGATACCAGTTGCACAAGGATTTGCCCTGTGCTGCCTGGGCTCTGGAGATCACTCCCTTCACAAATTAATTAAAAGATGCCTTAGGTAGCTGTCCAGCCAGCACAGAAGGAACCCAGCTCCGTTACTAGCCTGCAATCCCCAGTTTTCCAGCTGTCGCTATGTAATACGGTCTCCCCCTCACGTAATTCCTTCCTGTAGTCCAATAGAAGTCCTTTAAAGAAGAAAAAAAGAAAGAAAGAGGAACAGCAAGCAAGTAATCCTGTCATACGATCTGCCCCAGTAGTTTGGGGCCTGTTTCTCTTTCAGGGGCTGTGAGCATGCTTTGAGGTGCACAATAGAGATGCCTTCTCCATTGACTGGGGAGCTCAATGAGCCGAACTGGGCAGCGGCCCCGGGAACAGCAGCAGCAGCAGCAGTGGTGCAGCGCAGCAAAGGGCCCAACTGTTAACTGATTTAACACTGCCAGCTGCAGTCCCTGAGCTCTGAGAGGAGCGGCGGGCCTTTGAATATTACCTTTCAGCCAATTAGACATATGTCACTTCATAAAACCTCTCCTGTGCGCTCCCGTCCAGGGGAGGATCTGCTGGGGACAAGGAGAGAATTGCGTTACCTGCCGCCCTCCCGCCTGGTTGTTTCTGGCATCATTTTCAGCAGTGAAGCAACTGAGTATGCAGATACCAAGAGGACTGGAGGTGCTGAATGCAGAATCTTGGCCCAACAATCAGTTTCACGGAAAAACAGCGCCCATGAAGTTGTTAGGAGTGAGCTGCCTCTCAGAGACAGCGCTGGAAGAAGCTGTGTCCAGAGGAGGTGCAGCAGCAGCCGCTGTCAGCCCGCACCGCCAGGGTCTGCAGGGGTGGGGAGTGCCCGGGGCATGGATGCTTTCCTTCGGAAGCGGTGTGGAAGGAAAAAAGTGTTTATCTAGGTCAAAGAAGAGACCTTTCCAGATTAATTGAATTATTACAGTAAGGCTGAAATTCTTATTTCAGTCATGTCAGTTTCTTTTTGCTCCTTATATTAAAGCACTCAAAAATGCAATATTAAAAGGCATATTAAATAATGATAAAATAGGGCAGATTATGGTAATTTTTTAAAACAAAATATATATGAAAATGTGTTTAAAATAATTTGATTATCAAAACCAATTTACTTTAACACCAAGTGAATTGAAGCTAAGAAGTAGTGACAAAATTAATAAAATTAAAAGTATAAGGATTTTCTTTTCATAGCAATGTAAAAATCAAAGCATCCTGGAGACAGGGACTCTAATGGACAGAAAGACATTTACTTTAAAATCCTGACCTAAAGCTTTCAAGCTGGCACTTGTTGCTGACACTGTTAGTGAACAGAAATGAGTGAGCCAGAGCTGCGTGAATAATGCTTGTTTTTCCCACTGAAGATGAGAGACCTTCATGGGGTTTGCACACTATCAGAGCTCAACAGGAAACTGTGTGTGGCATGCAAGAAAAGAGGGAAATAGGGGGATGATTTTGCTTCCATAACTTGGGAGAGAAGTGCTCAAGATAAATCAGGCTGGTCTCTAAATGAGTGTGAGCAATTTGTTCAGCTTTGGCTTTCGGTTTTTGGTTTTCTTAGTCTCTTCAATCATCTTCACAGCGGAATGTTCTCTGCTTTAAACTTTCAGTGCCCAGTAACCAGGCAGTAGTGATTGTCAAGGGCAATGAGACAAAGTGGGTTTGGGGGTGATCCAAATGTGCAGGAGTAATCTTCAGGTATTCAGTCCTTTTCGCACATGAAGAAAGCCTTGAGCTTAGTTTTTGAAAAAGAAAGTCTTTTCCAAAATCTCTCTCCTTGCAATGTTTTGACCAGCTTCAGATGGTGATGACAGGATTATGGAGTGTTAATATATAAGCTGGAATGAGAAGCTATTTGGAAGATCTCAGGATTGTAGTCAGATAAATAATTTAAGCTGGCATAAGTTGTCAGTATTGATAAAAGCAGTAGATCCACACTTCCTCTGCTTCTGATTGCTTGTTCTCACCCTGTGCTTTTCCTTTCACAGTACTTTTACTAGCTTAATGGTGAACTGGAGCAGATTCAGCTGGAGCTGGGAGAGGACAAGGGTGTACCTGAATCTACTTTCCCCAGTGTAATGCATTGCATGAGCACAAGCCCATGTTTCAGTAGGCAGGACAAGGTACCACCAAGATGGACAGTGACAGCCAGGACACGGAGAGAGCGGGACCTCTTTCTTCCTGTGTTAGCACTACCCTATTGTCTCCACTGAAATTTATTTAATTTCCATTTAACGAGGACACTTTCCCATTCTTAGAAGCTTTGAAAGGATCACCTTTCAAAAGAAGAGAGTTGAGGAGATCTTAAAAAGCACAAGTGTCTTGTCCAGCCAACATCTGGTGAGCCAAGGTCAAACATTCCTCTTGCACATGGTGCCTGTGGTCAAAAATCTTCTGAAGCTTCTTGCAGTTGTTGCTATCTCTAGACTTTAGATGTGCAAGCTTCCTCAGTGGGGTAATTCAGAACTGTTAAGCATGTTTTTTGTTGACAATCTTTGTTTTGTCAGAGTGCATAGTTCTTGGGTAAAAAAGAGACTCTGAAGACAAGTAGGGAACTGATAATTTTAAATATAGCATAATAAACAACATTATATTTTCCCCCCGTGGCATCATGTCAGATGTTTGCTTCACAGGTCTTGTATAACGTGATTAATCTCTTTTTAATTTTCCTCTGCCAAATCTTCACTGAAGTGATCTTGAAAACTCTTCCTTTCAGTCGGTTATTTGGTACAGCTTGGAACTTGCATATCTCTGTGCGTTTGAGTCCATTACTAAAGCATAAGCATTCATCAGTTTGGCAGGAATGGGCACTACACATCTGTAATTCATAAGCTTCAAGACAGTTTTTGGTGATGATGATTCAGGCATCCACTGAATGTCCAAATTCCCTTTGGCATCAGTTGTCCAGCCATAACTTGCTGGATCCAGCAGAGCGGGTTCACATTGCAGGAATCATCTCCAAATGCCTGCTTAATGGTTTGCATGCAGTTCATGCTGGAATAAGTAATCTTTGCATGGGGGAAGCTGGCTGGAGTCGATTTCATCCCTTTTGGCAGAGAAGGATTGATAATGGCATCAGTTGTTGCACTTTTAGGGACAAACAGATGGCATGTGAATTCTTGTAATTTCTGAAAGAAGCCTGATGAAAGCTCCCAGGGTTGTCCAAACCCTGAGAAGTTATATTGATAATGACATTTTCTTTGCATGAGTTCTAGGGCTCCCAGTTTTCCTTTGTCTGAAAAAAACACCAGCAGCATTGCATCCCCAGAAGACATGCAGGCCAATCGGTGCCCTGCATGCGTCAGTCCCGGGGGAGCACGCTATTATATTTCTGTCAGTGAGTGATGCTTTGTGGCTGTTTTCTGACTTTCTCATGCCTTAGCCAAGATCTCTAATTCTGCTGGGTCGTGCCCATTGTTTGAGCGTGCAGTATAACATGCATCTTCCTTCTCTGACAAGTCCTGTGTTCTTGTGGTGGTCTCTGAGTAGGAAGAAAGGGAGGATCACAGTGGAATTGAGATGTACTTTACTGTTGTGATTTACACACACAGACACAGACACAGACACAGACACACACACAGACACACACACACACACACACACCCCATCTTTAAAGAAAGAATTTCATGAGGTTTGACTTGCTGATGGGGCAAGAGAAAAACTTGTCCCTAATTTGGATTTCATGTCCTGCAGTTGTGTCCTTGAAATATTTTCTGGTAGTGGATCCTCTTGGGTTTCTCAGTACCTTTTGTTGTTATTGTCGTAAATGCTTAACGATGTTTTAACTTTATGACTTTCTGCACCTTCGTATAGTTCAAATGAGCAGAGATGCCTTGTTAACACCACTCAGCCTTTGGACAAGTCTTTGTTAATAACACAGACAGATGGGATAGTGGTGGTTTCAGGGGGGCTTTGGTGGATTGCTTTTTTTTCTCCCATCTGACTAAATAAACTAAATCTTAGTCAAAGAGGTTTATCCATTGCTCTGTTCTTGCTGATGGGCTTAAGTCTTCCTTCTATCCTGTTAGCATTGTATGAAGAAGCCATGTGGGTTTGACTTAATTCCGTTCTGAGGACTGAAAAGGCCACAGCTCACTCTCACTGCGTACTTTGATGTCTGCTGTCCTCTGCAAAACTGCTCTACACAGCACCACTTGGATGCCTATTGATTTTTACTTGGTTGCTTTCAGCTCTGTGTTCAGCACTAAATTATCTTTGGCAAGCATATCCATCAACAAGTTGTCTGGATACGTGATTTGTTTTCCCTTTGTCACCCTGGCTGATACATACCTAGTGTCTCCTTCAAACCTGGTCTTTTGGGCCCCAAAGGTTTTGGTTTTTCTTCTCAGCTGAACTATTATTTATTGGTTTCTATTTTTTCTCTTTCAATTGAGTCACTCTTGCTTCAAGTTAAAAGTTACTGTCCTATCTGGATTGACAAAGACACTTCATGAAAAATGCAAAGATAGCTTGGTATGCAAAAGGGCTTTTTCCTGTGAAATATCCAAAATTTGAATTATCTATTTGTTATTTTTCAGTGTTGTTTTTTGGCTGCCTTTGCTTGAAAGTAGAACAGCAACACCACAAGAGATTAGTGAACTCTTACAGCCACAGTTTCTCTATTGAAAATGGCAAGGACTCTGGTTCTTTGCAATGTTCCTTGTGCATCATCACATGGTGTATTACATCTTACAGGCAACTGCTACTCCTCTGTCTTCTCAAGTATTTCAGGTGGGGAGAATGTTTTTGGGGGCTGTGGGTTTTAAGTTTTGTGCTTCTTTTCTTTTTGAAGACAAATTTATACTGCTTGGATCCTGGTTTTTTTGTTTTTCTAGAAGTGTCTCCCTCTGCAGTCATTGCAGCTTTAACCCTTTGATCCAATATCACCCCAAAAGATCCATTTTTGGCTACAGTTATTCACGCTTTTCATGATCTTGAATATGTGATCCTTCACTTTTGTTCAAGCCTCAGGCAGCATCCTGAAACAGAATTTGGTTGCAGATTTAGGCAGTCAAATGTGACTTTAGCTTAGAGCTTGGCCTTCCAAAATTGTGTGAAGTGTTTGGACCCTCACATGCTTTCTCTGTTGTTTCAGAAACATTGACTCCTCCTCTCTTCACTTCTTACTTTCACTGACATAATAAATTTGCAATAAAAGATGTGTACAGGAGGCAGCAGCAAAGTTCACCATCATGTAAACATAAACAGGATGAGCACATGTATAATGAAAACTGATATTGTGGCTTTGAGTTTTCATTTAATGGGTCACCATCTTGGAAAATTAACCAGATTGACAAGAGTAATTTGTCATCAAATTGCTAAAACACATAGAGAAGTTGTGAAACAACAGCCAAACCAAAGAGATAATGAAAAGTCTGATGATTCATATAAAAATAAAATATAAAAAATTGATCCTAACTCAAAATTTGGTCCTTTGAATTATACAACTTGCCAGAGTCATTGATTAGGAAGAAAAGTGCTCTATTCCCACCTCAGAGAACACTCAAACAGAAATAGGGGAAGGAATACAGATACTCTTTACACATTTTAGCAAAAAGGCAGAATTTGTCAACTTCAGTAAAATACAACAGCAAAATAATGCAAAGATGGATTTCTGTCAGAACAAATTGCTTTCATTCAAATCTTTGCTTTTTTCACCTCACGTAAATTTCTGATATCGCTATTATTTTTTTCTCTCCCCTTTAGAACCAGATAGAGAACTCCCCTGCTACTGGATTTTCATCTACATAGTCTTGAAAACTGAAACCTTTCCATTCATTCTTTACTGTCTCTGTAATAAGAAGTGACTAGATGGATCTGGATCAGATATGTTTCTGGGAAGAATTTAATCTTTAATAAAACAACATATTTAGCAAAAATTTATGTGGTTGCAAATGCCTCCATTAGGCCCAGAGCGCAGTATTTGGTAGTGCCATAAATGAAATAAATACTACCCTCAGAAAGCAACATCCTGTGCAGAACACTGTTAGTACAGTTCTCCCACTCACCTTTCTACGATCACCTGCATCTGGATGGGAGGTTTAATGGGTGGACAAACATGCAAGACTAAGCAAACTGATTAATAAGGTGGATTGACTGTATGTATAAAGCTTTGTATTTTTGCTTAGATTTGGATGTTTCAAAAGGCCCATAATGAGCAAGGCAGGGAAACTTGAGAATCATCCACCTAAGCAAATTAGTTAAAAATATAAGGCAAGAAATTCATGGCAAGAGTAGAGGAACTGGAGGAGCATGATGTCTGCAGGATTTTTCCTTTGTGTTTGTATACTCTGATGTTTAGTAAAATGTTGCCCCTAGGCAAAGTTTTTTTCACCATGTCTGAAAAATTTGTAATGTCTCCCATACAGATGCCCTGCACCTAGTAAGCTTTAGCTTTTGATAGGTACTTGTCTTCAATGAGGCCACAAACAGAACCACCTTCCTCAACCCAACTGTCTATTTTCATGAGACTTGTAGGAACTGAATAACTTTTAGTGTGATTTCAATTTCCATCAAACCTGGTGGAGAGTGGCCAGTCAACTTGAGGGCCATTAAGAGAGCTGAGTGTATGTGAATGTGCAGAAAAATTATTGAACAAACCTCTTTTTTAGTAAACTTGGTTTTGAATGGTTGTTAAACATCAGCGTCTTATCTCTGTGCAATAATATTCCATCTTCCTAGTGCCTTTCTTGTGGTTGTGAATCCTTGATGCTTTGGGCACTTTCTTATCTGCTGATGTGTCCATTTAGGGATCTGATGTGAAGGTCACTTTTTCTAACAGCCTATCCCCTTTGAAAATTTAGGCAGGTACAATGAACATAGACATAGGTCTCAAATGCGAGGTTTTGTCCCATTTCAAACATGCTCCGCATGCTTGGAACCATTGGTCATTCTTGCCTTTTTTTTTATTTTCCTATGCCTTGGAAAACTTGAGAGTCAAACACAGGCAGTATATCTGTCTTAGAGGAGGACAATTAAGGTAATTAGCCAAAGCAACCACTCAGTCTATGTAAAGCAGAGCTGAGGAAAATAGGAGGGGTTTCTCACCATGAAAGAAGTAATTGAAGTTACCTCCGTACTCTCAGTAACTGCTGTCAACTTGAGAATTTAGTCACATGCAAACCAAAAAGAACAATGCCCAAGCAAAAGGAAAAGGAAAACAAGGCATTTAAGACTATCCCAGAGGAGATTAGATGAAGATCTCACTAGAGGAACTCTTGACACTCCAGCCCGAAGCTTAAAAGACTGCCTTGAATTAGAGGTGTTAGAAAGCAGAGCTAACAAAAGCCACTGTGCCCAGCAGGCTGAGCCCTGCTCCCCAGAGGCCTCACTGCCCATCAGAAATTGATCACTGGTACAGAGGAGGTGAAAGAAAGGGAGCCCTGCAAGTCGAGTGAGCAGCAGGGGCGGGAGGCATCCCTTGGGATTGCTGCAATAGCCCTCGTTCAGAGCAGGGCTATGGGGTAACTGATGGCAGTACGGTGTGCAACAATATTTGAGATCTGAACTGCCACAAAAAAATACAGATGATACCGAAATAAATCATCTGAGGTGCTTAGAGATGATGGAATAAATGTCAAAATTGTTTGGCTGTAGAGAAGCACTATGGCAGGAGTGAAGAGTAACATTTTGCACTTGTCTTTTTTCAGCCCTTTGTTCCCTCAATATTTCCATTGTGGTGGCATTTAGACCATAGTGGGACATTCTGGTGCCACTCATACTCGCCCCTTTCATGGCAACCATGAAAGCCATCATGGGAGTGATGGCTCTCTTGCCCCACCGCTGCTGCAGCTCGGGAAACACTTGGAGCGAGGTGTGCTGTAAGTCATTGCAGGGGTTGAAGGATGGTGAAGGCATTGCTTCACATTTAGAGCTCAAGCTCAGGGCATTTCTGGAGAATTCCTTGCAGACAGTGTGCCTTAACACTACTTGTAAACGTGCTTCCACCTGAGCTCATAAGAACAAATGAGGAAATGGTTTAGAGATGTATCTTTTCTAAAAGCTCCAACTCTAGGCAGTGTATTGGTAGTACTTAGTGTTGCTGATAGATCAGTGTGTTCAGCTAGAAGATCTATACAGGGAGGCTGGGGCAGGGCTTCTGCTGGCAGAGCTTGGTGAAGTGTGTGTCTCAGCAGGTGAGTGTCCCTCTGTTCATCGGGATCTATCCGGCAGAGTGCTTGGTGCCACCCCTCTCAGACACACCATGATGCAACACTCAGGAGCAGCTGCCTCTTGTCATTAACTCCACCAGCTACTGGTTTTCTAACCCGTCCCTTCATCTGAGTGTCAGATTTTTCACTTGCAAATGTCTCCAGAGCAAGCCTTCTCATCCAGAGGAAGCAGAAGGAAATTGCCCTCCTTAATGAGCATGGGCTAAAAGAGGAGGAATGCTTCCTGCCTTCTATGAACACAGTTGGTCCATCCTAGATACTGTTTGATGTGCCTGAACTTCTCCTTCAAACAGACTGTAAAGGCAGGGTCCTGACTCGTTCTTCTGTTACTTTTCACAGCTGGCAAGTGCCAACTTGCACACTAAATTGCAGCTAAATTTCAACTAAACTTGGAGTAACTGAACTTCTCCATCTTATCCACATGGTTTCAGTTCTCTCTTGCAGGTGTTTCCCAGAACTGTTGGGTAGCACTTCATAGGCTAAACTGCTTCCTTGTGCCACACTTGTCAAGAGCAATCTCATTTCAGCAAAAAGTTTGTTTTGCACAGCATTACCTGTAGGCTGAATCTAACAGGGTTCTTACTCCAGCTGGCGCTTCCCTTGCTTTCCATAGAAATGTTGTGAGGAGAAGGTTAAGGTAAGGACTGCAAAATGCTGCCAGCCATAGGTCTAAAGTCAAGCAGACTCTATCAAGCAGACTCTAGTGCCAGTGTTGAATTTAATTCCTTCTCTTCAGCTCTGAGAGACTGAAAAGGCTGCTCTGTCACCAGCCAAGTGCAGCCATGGGATCTGAGTCCGTATGTCTCTCATATATAACAGCACTGTGGAATCCAGAGTTAAAACAGCCTGTGTATTGATGTTGTCATCATCATGTGATATCTTTAATAGGCTAATAGAAAAGCTGATGGGACAAGTCCTGGTGTTTACTTTTTTGATGCTTTTTCTTTTTTTTTTTTTTTAATGACCAACAGGTCAGCTTTAAAAAAAAAAGTTTGACAGGTTTAAGTAAGAGCTCAAAAAGATCCTGGAAACAGGCACTTCTGAGAACTCCAAGTGTGAAGCTGTAAAGTCTTCATATGCTAAAAAAAAAAGGATCTTTAACACTTCCACATTTGTCCTTTATTCAGCTATCTCGTGTTGTTGCAAATCCAGTAAGATCTGAAAACAGGCAGCCTCTTCACAGTGCTCTTTTTTTTTTTTTTGGCTGTTTAATAAACATACACTAGATACAAATTTAGCCAATAAAAGGTTTATGTAGTATGTATGTATGTATAATACATGCACAAAAGGGCTATTCAAAATGCGTAGCAACCACTCGGCAGGGTTTAATTTTCCTTAACAGTTTTCCATTTTCCTTTAAATTTGAGATGGGAGTGGGGGGTAGCAATCAGAATCCTTGGCATAAATAGGATAATAATAAGGAAGTTCCTGGTATTGTTGAAGTAACAGTTCTTAGCAAAGCATACAACTGAATGCAGATAAAAGAAAGTTTCTGATTAAAAGGGACTGCATGAATGAAAAATGTGAAAAGTTTTTGGAAATTCCTCATAGCTGTAAAACACTGCTGTGTTATTCATATGAGAAATGAAAAAACTAGCTGATATATTTGTAACATGTTTCTTGGTTTGGTTGACACTTTAAAAAATATATTTTAAACACTATTAGCATTCTGTATGATGGCACACATAAATTATGTCAGCCAAACAGTACAGCAGGTTACATCATTGCCTTCTGTGACATTTATGAAGCCAGCATCTGCTGTGCACCATGGGTTAGCTTTTTCCAAAGCCTGTCTAAGGGGTTTACAGCTGGCTTTCCAAATATATGCCCTGCCATGTTCTTAAAGTGACACACACAAAAACACACACAAACCCCCCCATCATTGGCAGGTTTAGATTTTCATCCACTTCTCTCACTCAGTGGAACCTGTTGGACTGTCAGGTCTTTTGTGTCCTGGCAGGGAAGACCCAAGTGTTAAACAGATGTTTCTGTTACAAAAACACCTGGAGGCCCAGATTGTGGCCGTAATTCCATTTTAGCACAAGTGAAGATGTAGAAATTTTTAGTAGTTGTTTGTAGCAAAGTGCAAGGGTTGAGACTACCGAGTGCTGTAAAACCTGAAGAATACAGAGGTGGGGTTTTTTTAAATTTTTGATGTCTAATGATAAAGATAAGATTTTTTAAATTTTTCTTTTCTTTCAGAAAAATCTAAGCTTCTAACTGTCACTATAACCTGGTAGCTAGCTGCCTTCAGACACTGAATAGCCTGGGGACTGGGCTCTTCTTAGGCACCTAAACAATCTAGCTTTTGCATTGTGCTGGGGGAAAGGCTGGAAATGTGCCAGCAGGGTTTTGTGAATGCCAGGAAGATAGGGTTTTAAAGAACCTGGGATCTAGAAAGGTGCAGAATCGGGAGTGGTGATAAAATATCAGTTCTGACAGCATCAACAGGACACTGTGCAAGTCAGACTGCCTGGTTTATTTAGACCTGTCAGGTTTTTTTGTTTGTTTTGCTTTCTGTATTGAACAGCACAAATCCCCTGTGATATATTAGTGAAATAGGTGGAAGAACCTCATCATCTTCTGTTTGCTTATCTTCCTTGGCCACAGAAATAACTTTTTCTTGTCTAGACTGACAGAACAGTCATGGGTGCAGATTCATGCATGCATGCATATGTGTGTGCTGCCTGTGTGTGTCTCTGCATACGTGTATATGAAGCACTCCACCCAAAAGTCCTGAAATCAAACAAAGCCTGAGACCCCTGCCGTGCCCCAAATCTTCTTGCAGTTCAGGTACGTGCCTGATGCGGGCAGTACTTCTTTCCTCAACAGGGTTTTCTGTGCCTCTCTGATTACCTGGTTTTCTGAGAAGCAAGCAGAGGTGAAAATCATGTTACCAAGAGGCATCTGGCTCTCTCACCTGACTGAAGGAATCAGCTGCAGATTCCACTGCAAAACCCATGTGCAAAATGCAAAGCTGTTACTTTGCCCTTTTTTTTTTTTTTTTTTTTTTTTTTTTCCCTTGAGGTCTTCAGTGGCCTGAGATACCTTTCTTTGGGGCAGCAGTTCTTGCAAAAATCCAGTCATTTCATCAAAGCCCCAGACTCTGGAGAACATGGGCTGTGCCATCACAGGGCTGCTTTTCAAGGAGGCATCTGTGCTTAGCATATGGCAACTATTTATTATAGCTGTTGCATTGAGAAACAACAATTCCCATGATAATTGTTTCTCGTATATCAAGATGCTTCAATCTCTGTTTCCCACAACATTCTGCTTGTCTGGTATGTGTGTGCCAATGTCACCACAGTCCTAGCAGACAGTTGTCTACGTTTTGTCATTACTGAGGGTAAACAGACATGACTTGAGTGGGAAGGAGAGCGAGGGAAGTGGACTGCTAATTTAGTCTGTCTTTAGTGCTGCACTGTGAAAGCAGCTCTGAATGATTTGCAGGCAATATTTACAAATCTCCCCTCCCTCAATGCATCCATCCCTTTTCTTCAAGCACACATTGTTTAAGGGCATTAATGCTTATTATTTGCCAGTCTGCAGTACAGACGATGCTTGGTTTTGCAAGGGGTTGGGGTGACTTTTCCACACCCCCCAATCATCTATTGCTCTCTTCATTATTCCAGAAGAAGCACCCCCTTGTTCCCTTGAAAATACATAGCATATATGGACATTTATGCAGTATGAATACACTTCCAGCATTATATACAATATACACCTTTTCTCCTTTTACATACGGTGATCACATACATACCTTTCATATGCTAGATGTCAAAATCCCTAATCATATAAACTAGTTATAAAAAAAGAGAAAAGAAAAGAGAGAGAGAGAAAGAGAGAAAAAGAAAGAGAAAAAGAAAGAGAAAAAGAAAAGAAAGAGAAAAAGAAAAGAAAAGAAAAGAAAAGAAAAGAAAAGAAAAGAAAAGAAAAGAAAAGAAAAGAAAAGAAAAGAA
>VZUI01020508.1:0-29769 GCA_013401135.1 Cettia cetti | reverse complement strand
TTTCTCTTGATGCTGTGGCTTTTTTTTTTTTTTTTTTTTTTTTTTTTGAGCATATAACATTTTGATTTTGTCTTTAAAAGCTTTAGGTTCAAAGTAACTTTAAGCATCCCTTATTTTTACATGGGCATGCAGATTATCTGCTAAAGGGAGGGAAGAGGTGCACCTGGATTCAGTGGCATGTATGACATGCATTGGAAGTTTTTGTCATATGGGTGAAGTCACTGAATGCTAATAGTATATTTGTGCTTGTATTGCTCTTCTTATCTCTTCTCTGACAATATGAAAGGAGCACGTTCCTAGTCCAAGATGATTAGGTTGATTTAGAATAAATTTAGGGAAATGGGTAGTCTGACGGGTAGGCAAGTTGTTACAGCAGGGTTGTTGAGTGCAACATGAGTAACAAAGTTTTAGCTGTGCTTTGAGGGAAGAAGCAATTAGACTACAGGAATTGGCCACTGAGGGAAGTTTGCAGGAAAGTTGCGCTGTTTCCTGTCTCTCTGTGGTACAGCTCTAATTGAGTTGAATAATTAATTAAATATCCAAGCTCAATTAGCCTATTCTGCATAGCAATTTGAAAAGTTCTGTCTTTTCTTAAGCGACATTTGGCCTTTTGAAGAACAAAAAATTGGAAATGCTAATGTTTTTCATCCAACTAAGGGAAGAAAATAAAAATGTTTCCATAGCAACAAAGCTTCTTCCTAGATCGTTTCCTAAAATATGCCTGAACCAGAAGCAGATGCCTGATTTAAGAATCTCGCCTTCTTCAATATAAACAAATAACTTATAGGCAGGTGTTGGAAATAATATGGAAATCCTATTTAAGAGCCCTGGGTTCCTGTCAGTCAGGAAGCCCCTGCCACAAAGGGGTTGGTTGTCTGAATAAAGGAGGTAGAGTAAATTCTCGTTAGGCTTTAGCTTTTCCCAGGAAATTATTGTCTCTGCATGCTCTTTCTCCTGCAAGTCTGAATGCAGGCCGTTTCTTCTACTGATCCCTTCTGCCACCCTTGCTTTCTCCCCCTCTTCTCCTGCTGGATTAGTGCTTGATGTCAGCGGCGGCTGCTGCTGCTTGGGGTGTTGTGTTATTTGTGATTTTAACCCCTGTTCCCCCCTGCCCCCGTCTGCAGCCCTGCCTTGGCTGGTGAGAGGACACCTAGGGGAGCCTGACACTGGCCCGGAGTGAGGAGAGAAAGGGAAGTTCTTTGTGTGAATTTATAAATTTTGGTAAAGGTTTTGGCAGGGGTGTTTTGCTGGTGTCATGTATTGGGGTTCCAAATAAAAGTGTGTTTTTTCTAATCATGTGTCTACAAAGTTGCTGGAACACTCTTGATTCTTTTTCATTTTCTTTTGAAATTACTGAGAAAACATGCTTGCCATCACTTATCTGTTAGTTTAATGTGACACTTTTGTTGCATTTCCACTTTCTGATGTCAGTTTTGTCCCCCGACATGGCTGTGCTGATGTCTGCCCTACAACAGCTTACCTGCCAGCTTACCTTCAGACTGTGGTTGAAAACTTCAGTGCAGAGCAGGTTGGAGCAGGTGCTAAGGATATGGTTTCCAGAATCTCTAGGCTGGAAACAGAGACGATGTGTTTGTCTCCTCACATTGTGTCTCTACATTCCTTGTCATGCCAGACATAGTGGTGCTCTTAATAACACTCAGAGGGTTAAATGTGGATAAACACAAAACAAGGCTTCTGAAAAGCCTGAAGATTATCATGCGGCATTTCTCGGACTATAGCCCCCGAGACGCACTTCATAAAGCCAATAAAGCGCGCTGGTGGTCTCCCGTTGCCCTGGCAACGGACCACAGGGCACCCTGTGTGTGAAATGCATGAACATCTGCGAATTAATCTTTTTTAGTTTGCTCTTTCCTTGGCACCAGTGGAGCTGTGCTGGCTGGTAGCAACAGGGCCAGAGCTGGAGGGTACCCCAGGGATGCCCCAAGCTCCTGGCAGAGAGGGTGAAGCCAGGTCCTTCCCCAGCAGTGCTTCCCACAATAAAGGGATTGAAGGAATTCAGCGTGACGTCACTTTTGCTGAGATGCTGTTAACTTGCTTTTGGATGTGTGGGGGGAAGAAATTAAAAAAATATTTTCCTGAGCTGATGTATCATTTGGCTTGTTAGTCTTACATGAAAAAATAATCTAAGAGGAAAATTGAAGTAAGCTCTTGTGTCCACACAGCATTTTTACAGGACTTCACCACTCACATGCTTCACTCTCCCAAGACTGTAGAAGAATCCGAACTTGAGGGGTAGAAAGTCTCACACAAATTGTAAAATGGAGATAAGTAGCAAAAATCAACAATGTGACATCTGACCCAGCAAGAGGCCCAGCCACAGCCATGCTTAATTAAGAGATGCAAATCCTGGGGATGGTATTTTCCATTGCCTCCTGAAGGAATTATGGAGACCACTAGCGCAGGGGTCATTGACTTCCTGTCAGTTCCCTGGAAGGTTCCTCTCTTCCCCTGCCTTCTGCCACCCTCACCCTTGTTGCAGTGCACCAGGGTACAGGTTTCATGTCTGACTCCAGAAGCTGTACTGGCTGCTGGCTCTGGCTGCCAGCTCAGGGCTTGCCCCAACTCTCCACCAAGTCTCAGGGAGGACTGTAGGGGGAACACTATGAATGTTGTACCATCAGCAGTTGCTGGATGCAATCAGTGTTTTAATGAAGTATTGGAAGTGAAATGCCACTTTAATCTGCTAATTGCATTTAAAGGACAGCAGATTGCTCTGTATAACTTCTTTTTGATCTGCAAACTTATCAAAGAGTACTGAGGAGCTTTTAAGTGAGGTATAGCAGCCAGTCCAGTTTGCATACTTGTTTGCATACGAATATTAACAGGCACAGCTGCATCTCTGTTTTTCTGCCACTCAAGAGGCAGTGAATGCAGCTGTGGGAGTGTTCTTAATGCATACTTATGAGTAAGTGGGGTGGAGGGGTGGGAGAAGGAAAAGATTCGACATGGGTTGTTCCTTTTTCCATTAACTGGGTGAGCTGTCTATCATAGATTCTCTATCCAGAGAAGCTGGCATATTTCAAGCCACTGTATTGTTTGAAAGAGGACATACAGTATTTTCTTTGCTATATTAATCTTGACAGATCAAAATAAACAATAACACTGATTTTGCTGGCAGGGTCCTGCTTTGTCAGACTGGCATGTTCTGCAGAGGTGCAGTGCAGGAATATGGAAAAAAGGCCAGGAGAGGTGTCTCCCAATTACAGTGACCCCGAGAAGTGTTTTCCGCTGTTGTGTTTGTGTTTGGCACAGACCACACACAGCATAAAACTCTTCAGCTATGACAATGTATTTCTGAGTTCTTTGCTCTTTTTAATATATTAACAAAGCATACAGACTGTATAGAAATCGCTGGTTGCATTGAGTTGAAAAGCCAGTGCTGACCTAAATAACACAAAGCTTTGCCTTATGATCTTCCAATACCAGGCATTTAGGAAATCATTGTATCTGGCTTGTAGTACTTCTACCTGTGTGTTTATATTTCTCCTTTCTCCGTGATATATTTGTCAAAGCCATATCTGTTGATATGATCCATTTATTTTAAAGATACCAAACTACAATTTATTTTAGCCCTGGAAAAAAATTAATGTTTTGCTTTTCTTCCCTGCTTTGAGAAGTTTTGTGCCATGACCTCCAAGTACTATTTTGTAATGAGCCTTGCTGCCCCATGCAGCAATTTATGAGAAGAATTCAGTGTCTGAATAATTTTAAATTATCTCTTTAAAAATAATTATGGTAAACCTTGTGGAGTTAGAGAAGCCTTTTTCTGCCATTCCCTTGAAGTACAGTATTTTTCTGAGTGCCATTTTTCTGGCTGCATAATTGACGTGAGACTAGCAAAGGCACCCCACCTTAAGCATAAAGGCATCTGTTCAGGATCAGTTTGCTGCCCTCAGAAAAAGCAGTGTGTGCTCACCATCTAGGTAGCCTAAAAGCTTTGTATCACACTGCAGGTGTTTGAAAGCAGTAATTTACCAGATCTGTAGGATTCTGGTGTGCTTTCTGAAGGTTTTCTGGTTAACAGCGTTACCTTCAGCTGTGGCAAACGCTAGGGTGCCATTTTTTGACACTTCTACTGGTTCTGATGGATGAGGAAGAGGAGACACCATCAAAAATTGTGATGTTATCTCTTTTCCCATTTCTTTCTAGAGTATCTTTCATCAGACTGTTTCTAATATATCTAGCATCAGAGGGTTTTCGCATTTAATCTGTGCAAGTTGCTACTCTTTTGATACCAGGTGTTTTCTGTTGTATTGTACCTCTCTGTTGTGTCTTTGCTCTCCATGGACCTTAAGCAATTTTACAAATCCTGCTAATACTAATAAACAGACTTAGTGCTGCAAATAACCTGATTTTTGATAGTAAATGTAACAAGTTTCCCACCAAGTAGTGTAGGGCTGTAATGGGTACTAACAGCTGCAGTGATCACAGCATGATGGAGCTGCTGCTATTCAGTAGACAAATGTTTCATGATTGTTTTGGACAGAAAGAGGATGAAAACTTTATTTGATAGAAGAAGTCTCTCATGTTGACAACACACAACACCAGAGATTGCTACAGTGCAATTGCTGCAAAGCCGTGTGTTTTGCAAACAAAATATGTTGCAGGTTCTAATTATAAAAACAAAAATATGTTCTTTATTTGACATACAGAGAGAATTTCTCTTACTCTTTCTCTAAGTCTTAAAACTGCCAGGAATCCTCTCTGGAATACTAGTTACTCAGCGTGTGCAACTGTTATTGTAGATGTCAAAAATAAAATATTCATAAGTGTATTTGATATTGTATTCTGGCTCAAGATACATATCGGTCCAACACTGCACTGTGATGTATATGTAAACAGGTCCTAGAAGAAACATTTGATCATATCCAGGGTTGTTCTTGCCAGTAATGTGCTTAAATCAAAACAAGCACCATTTGTTACCTAATTTGCCCATTTTCTTAAAGTTTGCTAGAAGTTTAGAAAGAATATGTTAATGTGATGGAGCGATTGTGACAAAAGCCAACAGAATCAGGGAAAGAGACATCTGGAGGTGGCTGTTTACCATACTAAAATGGCAATTGAAGTAAAACATGTAAAGCCTAGCACTGGGTTCTATGCAGTAAGACTGCATTGTCCTGCCCTTTGAAACTGTTAACATGAACCTATGAGAAACCTCTAGAGGAAGGCAAGTGAGCATCTGGCTTGTGTCAAATGAATAGGGAGGGAAATGGAGGAAGAGAGAATGTGGGAATAAATGCATGTTTCCTCTCTGCATTCACCTTACTAGCTACTGTGCTTATTTTTACCTAGACATCTCATTCTCTGGAGAGAACTCTTCTACAAGTCGCATGTTAAAAAGGAAGAAAAATTGTACACAACAGCCTTGATTATGCTGTATAGCGATCAAGCAGCTAGTAAATTGATGTGTGCCTAACACTTGTATGTTAAAAGCTGTGTGTTCTTTATAGCAGAAGCAAGGTGTAAGAAGGCGTTAGTCCTCTAAACATTAATGCTTTTCAAGATCACAGGTTACCATTGCCCTCTTACGTCAGTGTGTGCCTTATGTTCCCTTTTCTCCTGTAGGACATCTGGTGGTTCCTTGGAAATATTTGAAGAGCCATAATTTAGCAGTTTGAAGGGAAAGCCTTGAATAATTCACACAAGAAATGATTAGACAAGCACTTGTCTATCTAACTGAATTATTCTGCATGTTTGCTGAAGCAGTTAAGCAGCAGAACAGCATTTTCTTCTCTGGAGGCTTTACAGTGGTAGTATTGACCCACCTAGTTATTGGGTTTCAGCCTTTTGTTGACACTGTTGTAAATGAAAGCAGTCTGGACAGGCACTGAGCAGCTGGGCTGGATAATTGTGAAGGATTCATGCTTGTTGCTGTTACCCTCAGTGTTTGTAGTGGGTTGTTTGCTTTGACTTTGTTGAACTGTTGACAAAAGCATTAGATACAAATGGGAACAAATAAAGTGGTGAGATGCCAGGAGGGCTTGGCAGAAATGGTGGCTTTCATTCCAGCTTAAATGGGGAATGTCGGCACTTGTCTGGATGGGTATGGGAAGGTGTATTCATGTGTAAGCATTTATGTGCTTTTCCCTTCCCTTTCGTTTTCTTTCCTTACTGCTAAATATGTTTTGGCAAACAGGTGAATGAAAACAGAGTGGAGACAATTTCACCATTGCCTTTACTCCTTGGCACTATGTTTTTGAAGCTCTCTGTGACTGTGGATGTCTTGCTGGGCAAATCCAGTTCCTGAAATGAAGGGATTAAGTATATAAAGGGAAGGAGAGAAAAAAACAAACTGAGAGAAAAGGACGGGGGTGTAGAAGGGCTAGAGATGAGAAAAGAGAGGCTTGAATAGAATAGTATACACTAAGTAGTATAGCCAGCAAAATTGAAGTCATTTACTGGAACGCTTTTAATTTGGTTTAAACAAAATACTCTTTTGTATATTCAAATGGGAAGTAGCTCAGCTGTTGTGAAGCCAGAAAATTAATGGTATTTTTAGTGAAATAGCAAACGCATGTCAACAACATAGCTGTGGATGATAATGTAGGCATTTTATTCATGAGGAATTATCAATGCAGGTTACTGGACAACATAGTGTGACTGGAATGATTGAGCACAGGGGGGAAGCGGCTGTCCTTCTGTAAGATGATTTCATTTTACATTAAGTCCTTCAGGAAGAGAAGGAGGAGACAGAAATAAAGCATTCAAAAAACATGACTGAAATACCTATCTTTGTGGTTTCTGGGTCCCAGACAGTAATCTTTCTACCTCTCTCTGACTCATAGTTTTCTGCCTGTCCTTCTTTTCAAGTCTATCTCGAGGGATGGCAGAGAATGGATGCAGAAGAATGGCATCACATTAGGATATCTTTACTGAAAAAGCAGTCTTGGCCCTGGAGGAGCTGCAAGTTTACTTTAGCCATCTCCGGCACTTGAGTTTTGTGCCTGAGTATTGTTTGCTTGGGACCCTTAATGCGTCTAATGTGTTGTGAAGTACTGTTATGCTGGCTGGTTTTGGAAGAAGTTAGCATGTGATCTGGAAGGTCTTGCTGCTTGGCAGGAGAGATGCTTTGTGTTTGTTATTCTGACTGTAACGTTCTTGTATGATCAACTTTAGGGTGTTGTGCAGGTCAGCTGGAAAGTGGCAAATAAAGTTCACAGTGGTGAACACACCACTGCAGCAAAAGAAGAAGGTGCTGTTCAGTATTGCTGTCTGAAGGCGTACAAAGGTATTCCTTGCCTCTGCTGTAATCTGTGCACCTGCTGGTATCTGAGGTAGCCACAGGGTTTTGAGATACCAAAGCTGTGATATGCCGGTATTTTTTGTTGCTTGTCTTCATGGATCTTCAAGTTTTCCTGAAATCAAACACCATAGTAGCCAGGTATTTGTGGTATTTATGGACCTGTTTTGAGGAATCATCTGTGTTTTCATTTTTCCCCTTTGTTATGGTTGCCATATTGTGCCTGTGCTCATCACCATAAGAAAAGAAGGGAAGTACAAAAAGAGATAAAGAAGAAATTGCCTTTTACTGCTGTCACTGCTAAAGTTTCTTGTAACGTGCAGGATGTTTGTTGTGTCAAACCATAGCCCTGTTGACATCAGCAAGAAGCATTTTGCCGAGATGTTAAATGCTGTGAAGTCAGGCCTGAATTTGTTATTAATCCTGCAAATATCAAAACCAAGGGTAGAAGTACCAAGCTATTTCTGGCAAACATGCTAGGAGTGGCGTACATATGGGTTGTGCATGATGAATCCCCAGTTTTCTCTTTTCTCTTTGGGAAATGCACATAACAATTCTAAAGAGAGCTAAAGGTATTATGATAGCAAATTTCAACCTTGATTGACAGTAAAGTGAGGACTTTTTGAAATGCAGGGACTTAAAGCCCAATCAAAACAAATATATTCCATAATCATATTTGAATAGCATTTGGGAAACCCTGTTTTGGATCACCTAAATTGTGTGACAATTCAGAAAAACTAACTTGAGAATGTTCTGTGGCATTGCCTTACATTTTAGACAGGCTTGGACAGTTTTGTGTTTTCATGTGAAATGTACTTTTCCCTATACTTAGTTGCACAGGGTTATTAGCTTATTAGGGTAATCTACTTTGCCTGCAGAAGGGCCCCAAGTTTTGTTTTACCTGTATTTTCAGAGATCTGAGACCAGGAAGCAGGAAAGCGCTTCTGGAATGAATTTGCATTGAAGTAACAGTAGTTTTGAATGAAGCAAGGAGAGAGAGAACTGGTGTACCACATAGGCTGAGATTGAATTGGACTTACTCAAGTCACAACAGTTGCATTTTGGGACAACATTTTTTTGCACTGTCTGGTGTCAGACTATGCAACTAGAGTTCTAAGCTGGCCAGTTAGGAAGAAGAGTGGATATGGGAGAGAACATTCAGTAATAGGAAACAGTAAAATAAGACAGAAGTAACAGTATAGCAGATAGATGAAGCTCTAAATCAATGGTACGCAGCCTTCAGCCACAGAAGGTCTTTACTGGCAGCTTACCATGAACCAGTGGGCTGCCCCTATTTTGCATATAATTTATATTGGATTTTAATCAGATAAGCACAGACTGTGTTTGTTCTTCATACTTATATAGTGCTTTAAGTGCAAACAGTGCATAGCAAAAAGCAATAAAGGACACTGTACCTGGTGGGTTATAGTAAAAGAAGTGATGATGGAAAGACTGACTGCATTTCTGCAGAAATCAGGGAGGTTCATCTGACATCTGGCTGTCTTTGAGAAGGTCTTAACTCATTCTGAAGTACAGGTTTGAGTGTATTAGGTAGCTGCAGGCTTGGCTTTTTACACATCTTGAATGCATAAGGTTAATTTGAGAAAAAATAATTTCAAAGACAAACTTGAAGATGGCACATTTCCTGATTAATTCTGTTACCCATGGGTAATTTCAAAGAACAACAGTGTTAACCACCAGTAGCATTTTCTTCCTGGAACTGTGTTCAGAGTATTTAATTGCTTCTCAGATGTAGTGACTTTAGGTTCTCATAGTTAGGCTAATGGGTTTTACATACCATGCAGAAATATTTCCTCTTTTCCATTTCTCATGTCTATGTCATACAGATTTATGCAAACTAAGAACTAGCTAAAGTTCTGTGTTTGTATAGTTTCTGGAATTTAGTACAGGTATTCTGTTACAGCAATTGGATTGTTCTAATCCTCTAGTTGTGTTTTTACTAATACAAGGAATACTGACTATTCCTTCCTCATTTTTAAATTTCTGCCTAGAATATGTAATAAATCATTTTGGTGATACTGGAATACCTACGAATTTTCAATCAATGAATCCTCACAACAACCCTGTAAGGGAAAGAAACACTCTAGACTTCTGAAATAATCCTGCTTTTATAGATAATGAACTGAGGCATGAAGGGGCTTAATTGACTTCATGTGATAAGACAAAAGAGCAGACTACTAAACCTACATTTCCAAAATATAAACAGTATTCCAACCTCCCCACTTTTAGTTTTCAGCTCAAGCATCAATGTTACTTTGTGATCCATCTGTACCTAATTCTTCCTTTTGAAACCTCACAGTGGTTTGAGTCCCATTCTTGGCAAATACACACATGCTTCTAGTTTGACCACTCAGTCCTTTTGAGCTACTTCCAGTTTCATTTGACTGTCTAATCTCTGCATGTTTTTGCAGAAGACAAGCTTTGGTTGAATTTTCATCCTTCCTTCAGGCTCAATTACATTGCTCTTGTGTTTCTGTGTCTCCTTCCACACCTGGTTGTTGGACATAGGGCCAAAAGGAATACTAAGCATGTTTGCAGACGATACAAAACTGTGAGGAGCTGTTGACTCCCCAAAGAGCAGGGAGGCCCTGCAGAGAGCCCTCAACAAACCAGAGGATTGGGCAATCACCAACCATATGAAGTTCAATAAGAGAGGGATCCATCACCAAATCCATCACCTGGGATGGGGCAATCTTGGATGTATAGACAGACTAGGAAGTGAGATGCTGTAAGCAGTGCCCTGGAAAGGGACCTGAGAGTCCTGGTAAGCTGAACACGAGTCAGCAGTGCCCAGGCAGCCAGGAGGGCCAACCCTGTCCTGGGTGCATCAGGCACAGCATCACCAGCTGGGCAAGAGAGGGGATTGTCCTGCTCTGCTCTGAGCTGGGGCAGCCTCACCTCGAGTGCTGGGGACAGTTCTGGGTGTCACAGGATGAGGAAGACATGAAACTGCTAAGAGAGCATTTAAAGGAGGGCAATGAGGATGGTGAAGGGCCTTTGAGGGGAAGCTGTTGAGGAGTGGCTGAAGTCACTTGGTCTGTTCTGCCCAGAGGAGATTGAGGACAGACCTCATCACAGTTACAACTTCCTCATGAAGGGGAAAGGAGGGGCAGGCACTGATCTCTTCTCTGTGGTGACCAGCGACAGGACCTGAAGGAATGGCCTGAGGCTGTGTCAGGGGAGGTTTATGTTGGCTGTTAGAAAGAGGTTCTTCTCCCAGTGGGAGCTGTTCCAGTTGGGCACTGGAACAGCTTTCCAGGAAAGTCACAGCACCAGGCTGACAGAGTTCAAGAAGCATTTAAACAATGCTCTCAGGCACAAGGTGTGACTCTTGGGGATGTCCTGTGCAGGGCCAGGAGCTGGACCCAATGATCCTTGTGTATACCTTCCAACTCAGCATAATCTGTGATTTGGTTATATGTAGCAGAATCAGCAGAAGCCACAGCACTGTTGGGAGGGTGATGGCAAGGGGAGTTTGTGGTTGATTGTGTTGCTCACTCTGGCCTAACCAGCTGTCACACAGCTGTGCCAGAAAACACAATGCCAAAGCCCTGGGGTTAATGTTAGCCCATCTTAGGACCACACTACCTATGAGCAGTGGTGACACTACACATCCCAGCACTGTGCCTGAACTGTTTCAGCCCAGGGCCATATAGGCAAGGCTCTGCCACTTTCTCTCCATGAAGCAAGATTGTTCAGCTGCAGATAAGGATTTTGGGCACAGTGGTCCACTGACTGTTAGCCAGGTACCCAGGAAGCTGCACAGTCTTCCAGACTTCCTGCAAGGCTACTACAGGGAAGTAGCCCTAGAGGTGGATGTGGGAATGTGATTTTTGTCAGTAGTGAAAGTGCCAAGTGGGGAGAGCATGCAGGCAGGGAAGAAGAATTTCCTTATGTGGGCTAAAGCTTTGGATACAATCATGCCTGCTGTGAAAGAGTTTGTTACACTTTCTTACTGTAAGGGCTCCATCTGGTGCTCTAGGTGTCTTTAAATGAAGATTTGCATTTACTGTCAGAACCAAAGGCTATGCACGGTGAGCATTCTGTTGATCTTATCCATCACAACAAATAATGAAAGCTTGTCCTGCACTTGAACCCTGTCATATAAAAGGGGCAAGGGAAAGGCAGTGAGATCATGAGGGAGAGACTGGACAGGTTCAGAATCTGTCCCCATGTTAGCAGGAAACAGCAGTGACAACCCACTTCAAAATTCAAGATTTTCTATCTTAAGACAGGACTTTGCTCATTACTGAGAGTAAGCAAGATAGCAGTGCAAGGAAACTCAAGCAGCCCAGATGTTGGTCACTAAACGGTGCTGTGACTTCCAACCAGCCTCTCAAGTTTTGGCTAAAGACATGCTGGCAGTGCTCTGTGTACTCAGTGTAAAGCCCTACTCACTCTTCAAATTTGAAGATGATGTGTGCAGAGATTATCATTATAGTCAAGCCTTGCATTAGGAAACATTTTGCTAGCTATTCTGACTAGTGCTTTGAAAAGGAACGAGCTTGGCAAGCTGTTATGGAGAAGAAATGCACTGACAAACTGTTGCAATTTGAGATTTAATAACTTCCCAACAGAGAAGCCCATTTTATAAGTCATCCTGTGCATTCATCCCAACTCCCTTTTAGCCTTCTCACCTGGATCAGTCTTTACAACTAAATTCATTCCTGACTATGCATAAGATCAAGCTGCCTATTTAGGTCTCCTTTAAAGTGTGGGTGTTGGTACAGCAAACTGTACTCCAAAGTAAGTGAAAAGAGGCTTGTCTGTACTGTTTCTCCCAGTCAATGGGTGCCTAGAGGAAATTATATGTATTGAAGGAGCCTGTGGAGACTTTCCCTTAACCCTGTAATTCCAGCTTTTATAGTGCTTCTTGGGCCTTTGATCTCTACACTCTTAATTGGCTCACAGGGAGATTATTTACAGTCAACAAGAAAAGTACCTTGAACTTGTCGTTTTAATAAACTAGTTCCTTCTCTAGAGGCATCCCACATGGAAATAAACGTCTTTCATTTTGTTTTATAAATAAATTTTTAAAATGGTTTCCTGAAACCTTGATGAAATATCAAGTCTTTGCAGATCTAAGTCCACACCATAGGTATTGCTTGGAAACATGCTTGATGTTCTTTAACATGTACTTAAGACTAGATTATAGAACATAAGACTTTTTTTTAATCCCCTGTTTCTACCAGCTCATTTCCAAACTATTCAAAATAAAGAGTCTGAGCATGTATGGCATTTAAAAAACCTTTCACATGAGGTTTTTAAAACAGATCAATTTCAGCATTAGAGTATTAGTAATTCGGCAAAGGAAAATTCAACTCAGGATTTTGTAGCTGTAATAATAATGTATTTTATCCATCTTCCTTGAAAAGGATTTTAACAGTAGAGTTGAACCTAGTGGATTACATAATTCAGGAGCATTTACCAGAATGCTGTTTTAGGGATATTACTGTAGTCTTCCCTTAAAATCAAGTGGAAAGATGAATTGTATTATGAAATACTTCAATGAGAGACAAGAGTCTTCAGAAATTACAGAATGGAATGGAATGGAATAGAATAGAATGGAATGTGTGTGCATGCCAAGTTAATCACATTGAACTACTTGGTAGAGTGCAGGGGAAGTACAAGAGTGAGATTTTTGCTTTTTCTTTTCTCTGACTTGAATTAAAAATGTATTGGCTACTCATTGCTAACATCAAAACATTTCCAGCTAGCCTGAAGTCAGTATTTGATTGTGCTTTTAACATTTAAAACATTAACAGTGTGATCTATCTAATATAAATAATGGAAGGCCCAGAGAAGTAAAAGCTACTGCTGCTTCTCTTGGCAAAGTTCTACAGTGTTCAGGAGTTGTAATGCGTCTAAAAATCTGACAGAAAGGACGATGTGTTTTATTTTTTCAGGCTTCAAAGTAGGTGTTATACTTACAATGTGCTGTTACATACTGATGTAACTGTTTTAAGGCTGACTGCAGAATCTGTTTTCCCACCACTCCTCCATCCATTCCACTTAGCAGAGTCTTTGATTTGAAGAATGAAACGGGGGACCATTATTTTTGCAGCAGGCTGAGGTCCAGATTCAGAGTAATGCACAGTAGGTATCCAAAGTTCAGCGCATATGTACATTCCTCTGATTTCTTTTTCTGCTTTGTGACTTCCGTAAGATCAAAGTGTGTGCCTCAAATCTGGCATCTGCTCAAGTGCTTTCCTGAATAGGAAATGGGATAATTTCCTGAACAAGGGTCTAGGGAACACAAGAAAGTGAGGGTAGATGAAGTGAAGCAGATATAATGTGCTGGGATATTATTTGGGCAGAGAGAAGAACAGGAGCACTCAAAGATTTTTTAATGGAAGATATTTTTAATAGATGGTTAAGAGAATATTTTATTTCAGAATCAACATGACCTGGAATGTGCAATCATTTAATAGCACCCAGTTACGTTTTATTCACCCACCCAATTAAGAATTCTGTTGGATAATGAAATTCTGTTTTCAGTGGACTTATCAGTAGCTGTGCCTGCCTAAATTATGTACAGTACTAAAAGTCTTCAGAAGCCACACAAAATCTAATGGAGAAGAGAGGACCAAATTGCTAGTCTCTTGCTTAATACCTGAGAAAATCATGAAAACATGTTTCTGCTGACAGAAACAGTCAAGTGGTAGAGTGAGTATTTCTATTGAATTTTGGGGAGCTTCTTTTAATCATGATAGCATTTTGAAGGCTGCTATTTTTTCCATCACTTTTTGACTGATCAAGTCAGGAACAAATAGGATTAAAAATAGAGATAAGGGAGATAACTAGTCAGAACATGTAAAAAGAGATCGTCAACTCTATTCGTGAATTATTCAGTTAAAAAAATAATTTGCTTTGTCTACTTATCATCTCCTAGGTCATCTCTGCAGCAAAGCAACTAAAATCCTTTAGAGACAAACAGAAGGGAAGAAAATGAAAGTGTTTTTCCCTGGAGGGTTGATATGTATGGATAGACTGGAGGGGAACAGAAATGTGAAAACTCAAAACTTATGCCTTTGCCATAAATACAGCCTTTGTTAGATATAACCAAAACTGAAAATGTAGGATACTAGGGCACAGTACCTGATGGAGGCAAGCTAAATTGGTTGTCTTGTGGGACTGTCTTCAGATGTATCTCTGTGGTTTTAACACAACAACAAAAAAAAAAAAGGCTCATTAGCACTAAGTTAGATCCTTCTGGTCAAAATGGAGAATAGATAGGGAATGTAAAGCCCAGGAGAAAGTTGTTAGGACCTGTCACATGAAAACTGAATCCACTTAAATATCCCTCGAGAAGGCAACACTTAAAGCCTGATCATTGCCGCTTGAACATGGAAAATCTAGGGGGTGTAGATGTGTGTATTTTTTACCTCCTAACTTCGATTGCCAGTACTGAAGGGATTTTTATAACCCTTGTGCCTTGAGACGCTGCAGGAAAGTGTTTGCATTCAGCTTGGCTCTGTGCCTTACAGTCCATTTTAATCACTTTGCAAAGTGGAAGGATAATAGTTCTACTACAGTGCTTGGTCTGAAAAGAGGACTCAGAGCAAAACCCAGTTATTCTTCAGAGGGATTTCCTGATACTTGCAGGAACAGAGGATAAAGCATACTGACACAACCCTTTAATGGCTATCATAAAGCATTCCCTCTGTAGTGTTTTGTTAGAGTTCTGAAAACCAACCAAGTATCCTTGTGTATTCTGTTTAAATGCAGTCGTGGTAGAAACATAATTAGTATAGATATTCTGGACCTATATTGGACATTGGGAATATTTATTCATGTCCATCATTGGCTTTTGAAGAACACTTGTGCTGCTTTTCATTGCCTCATGGCATGTCAGTGACTCAGAACCTGCAATGCAGGCTGGTGACAATTCTCTCTCTCTTTCATGGTGGTGAGCCCACAATTAAATTGCTGTATTGAATGGTTCACTGCTGAGCCTTTTTTCTTACTCTGTGATGCTTTCCCTTGCTCTTTCTTCCTAGTTAACTGCCCATACTCTCTATTCTCTGTTTGTGTTTCTGTTTTGTTAGAACTGCTCAGATTGTTTCAGGTCTCTGCTGAAGGAAATAGCTCCAAAGATCAGTAACTGGAACTCCAAATAAATATTTGAGGAGAGGAGGATTATAATTTCCCATTTCCTTGGCACTGCTCAGTTCCTCAGGTTTCCAAAGATATTCACCCTAAATTGTTCTGAATTTCTGTAACTTGGTGAACTTTGACCCTTCCTTTTAAGTGACTGATTTTGGCTAAAATAACATTTAGAAGCTTGCAGTCTTTGATGACCAACATGGAAATGCATCTTGGATTTTCACACTTACTTTCTAAAATGCCAGCAGGACATTTTTCTCTGGTGGCATGTCCAGGCTTGTAATGTTGGAACATTTCTCCTTTCTGGGATCAGTTGGGTTGATATTCCTTTGCAGTCTGCATTATGCCCTGGGGCTCACCTGCACTATTGTCTGTACCAGTTGCAATTTGTGCCTTAGCACCTTCTTGCAAATCTTTTTACTACATCCAAATTACCTACTCTGCTGTGTTCTGAAGCATGTATTCTTATTTTGGGATCTGGTCAAGGGAGGAGACAGAGTCACAGGGTGCTGAATTGAGAGAATGGATCAAGTGAATTGCTCTATAGATTGAATGGCAGAGGATGTTTGACAGTACCCAGGTTGTCATACTGTCAATTAAATTCAATTTTAACAAGTAGCAAACTGGGGGTGAGAACAGACTTCCTAGTAAATGTTATATGTGAACTTTGAGGCTTCTGTAAACCTATCAGAAAAGTTTAACTGTTTTTCCTGCCATCTGTTTCTTTTTCTTTTGTTCCCTGCCAAAACCAGGTCCTTGTTCAAACAGTTCTGCTTTACCAAAGGGTGCTTGTTAATCTTGGCACATTTGATTTCACTATCCTCATGTGCCTGTGCTAGGATATACTTTAAAACTTTAAAAGGCTAAACCTGGCCTTCCTTTTTTCACTTTCATCTGTGTTCTTCTGCTGCTCCACTATTTGTCCTAAAGCTGCATTAGTTTTCCTCATCCTTTTGACCCTCACAGTGTCAAGTAGTGATTAGACCTTATGTGTGTTAGGTCCTTCAGCCAGTGATTAGTGCAGAAGCTGTATTTTAAAGGATTTATTGCAAAAATCCATCTGCGAAAGACTCGCCAGCAGGCCTTACCATTGCTTTAAACATCTACTTTTCTTGTCACCAACGTGAACCTGTACACCAGGAGGGGCCAGAGAAGCATCATCACACGCTGATAGGATTATACATCAAAATTGCTAGGTATCTTCAACTGTTGCTGTGTATCTTCAACTATCTCAGCTTTTCCAGCAAATTCATAAGTATATGTTGAAATACAACTGGAATTAATGTGTGCAACCATAGTAGTTTATTGCTTCGTTTTATCACCCATTTCATAGCATCTAGGCTTTGATGCTTTTAATTAGCTCCGATTAAATACTCCAGTGGCACCGCCAATGGCAAGCAGATCATGAGTGTAAACAGTTACATGGGCATTTTTTATGTATACATAATATACACATATATCTGTATTTCTCTTGATGTAACACTTATGAGAACACGTGGATTTTGAAGACTGCTGACCCTACATATTCTCTTTATTCTGGACTTTTTTATGGCCTTCTCATTGCTCATGCGGGCAGCACTGCAATCTAGACTTTGATGTTTTTTATAGCACTCTTATCCTCTAATTAACTTCATTAATTTTGCAATTAGTGAAGTTAATTAGTGGTTTAAAATGCTATATAAAACTTCAAAGTTTGCATTTTAATCATAGTTTGTATTAGAAATAATTATCACATGCTTGATTACAAAACTCAGTGCAGTTAGCTCAGACTGGGTCATGTGATATAAAAACCGACTTTGTTCTGTATCTTTCCTAGCTAGTTAGTTGCATTTTCCACTGACAATTACTGGGGCTTTCCCTGGTATCTGAAAATGCAGCCACAGGGAAAAGGCAGTGAATAAGACAAAAAAAAAAAAAAAATCATAGTCTGGCTGAGTGGAAATTAGGTTTTAGTCAAACAGAGAAACAAGTTGGAAAAGGGGAGCATGAAAATATTAAGGAAGTCCACCATGACCAGTGCGTGGTACATGTGGGATCAACACTTGACTTTGAGGCTCCTCTGATGAACCATTTTGGAAGATGGTCCAGGTTGTAGTGCCTGACTGTGTCAGCCTGATGATAACCCACCATGTAAACCTTAAAGTTAAGGGCATGGGAAAGAAAATCTGCTTGGCTAAGGGCTGCAAAAACTGTGTGTTGAAAAATTAAAGCAGAGAGGACAAAATCCATGCATGCAGATAGTGGGACGTAATAATAACAATAATCGTAATTTAACAACAATAATAATAATAATAACAATAACAACATTGCCTGCAACAAAAAGGCTGTGCAAATGTGAGTGACTTCAGTAGGCAGAGTTGCTATGTCAGTGCTCCATTATGGTATCAGTAGATCAATCCACAGCATTTCGTGCCATCTTCCTGAGTTTAATCAAAGTAATGTGTCTGTGCATACAGATGTATGTAAGTGAATTCATTTTTTGGGCAGGTAGATCTGTGTTGCCTTAGAGCCCTTAGGCTTCCTTTGTGGGAGCCCTTAGCTGCAGTTTCTTCCTTGAGCATATGGTCTCTGCTCTGTATTTGCACTGCCTCTTTTTCTTCTGCCCTGATCTCTCACCTATCTGGTGGGACATTTCCTACCTCCTGCCAGAGCAGTTGTCATCTCACCCTTATGGTGTTAGAAGTCTTAACTCTACCTAACCCCCACTTTTTTTTTTTTTTTTTTTTTTTTTTTAATATCAGCCAGCAGAGAGAGAACAGTACAAAGGAAGTACAAACAGTGCGGATCACATCAAGGGTGTGAACAGGCACGACAGATAAAACTTCGTATCATCTTAAGTACACTCATAACTTTGTGTGCCAAATAATTGCCTTTGCTGGTTTTCAAACCATTGACGTTGATACTGTTTGCTCTTGAGCCATTGTTTATATGTCTTTGTTTTCTCTTCATCTTGGGTTCTGTTTTGTCTGTATGCTATCTTACTAATGATTCACTCTGAGCAACCAACCATATCACTTAACTCATTTCAAACAGATAGTGAAGCTGTTTGATTCAGATTTTTTTAAGTCCTCTCCCAGCAGTGTTGTAGGTATGAGTTGTGAACATGAGTAAAAATATAAAAGAGAAAATATCTTTTTGAGACATTAATTTGTTGACATTAGAAATGTCGTCAGGTTAGAGTAGTATATTCAGGTTGTTTGAGTAATGACTGTGACTTTTCAGGGTCTGTAAGAAGGAAAGTGGTAGATTACTGCAATACAGAGCTGCTTGGAAAGTATCCAGTAAAAACTTGAACCTCTTCCAGCAAAATAGGCTTTGAATGTGCTGACTATAACAAGAGAGCATGTGAAGCTAATGTGTTAGTGGGTTTGTTATCACATTTTACTTAAAAGTTGATCTCTTAAGATGTGTTGGGAGAAAAATTAAACATCAACATTTAGAATGGTGATTTTAAAAATTAGTTTTACTCAGATAAAAACATTCAGGAAATCCTTTTTACCTGTTTGTGTAGATGTGACTTTGGAGTTATTTTATTCCTTACTCTAGATGGTCTAGAAGAATATACAGAAAAGAAGATACCATTAGTAGCAGCCAGATGTTATCTTTATTTGACATGTGTTAATGCGTTTTGAAAGCTTTACTTCAGTTTTTACTACTCAGCTGATTTAAATTATCATCTTCCTAAACTTATTACTAAAAAGAATGCAGTCTTCTTTTTTGGCTTCTTTCTGATTGCTGTGTTTACCCTGTGCTCTTATATTTTGTGTGTGTTGAAAGCTCCTTAAAAACATTGACTTCTATTTTGTAATTCCATAGGGTGTATTTCTCGGTAGCTTAACTGTTGCTGTTTTTATTTTCAAATAATTCTGGAAAATTTACAGCATCATAAAGTCTGCCTTTCTATGTTTTCACCTATTATGCATTAATGCTGAAGATGTATGCTTGACTTTACGCATACTGTAGTCAACTGTGATGAGATTGTCTAAAGTTAACCACATGCTACACATCTTAAGAGTTCATAAATAACATGACCAAAGATAACAAATTAAAGAGAAGATGGAAAAGGGGAAGATCAGGCATTACAGCAACTTCAAAAAAATTATGTGGTTGCTCAGTTGGCTCATTTTCAGGCTTTCCTTGCACGTTTTTAAGTTGTGTCAGATTTTGATCTAAATTCATGCTAAAGGCAGAACAAGTGTGAACTTTCTTCCATATTCGTATATTTCTTTGTGTGGAGAGCAACTATCAGTTGCCTTACTCCTCCATAACTTTGTCATTTCGATGGCTAGAGGACATCACCTTTTCTTACCACTTTGTAGCACTCTGATGTCCAGTGGGCTAAGGAATTGCCCATTTTTATATAACTTTCCATTTAAAGTAATAACAGCATATAGGCCACCTGATGCTCACCAGTGATGCTCATAAGCAATGGAAAAACAAAGTCAAACTGTCGTTGTGTAGATATTTGAATATAGTAATAGTTTTGAAAAGTTTGGAAATGACAGTCAGAGATGTCACTTTTTCTTTACCTTCTTGACTAAGCCTATTAGCAAACAGCACTAATTATGTGAGTACATCCTTTTATTTCCTCTTCTGCTTCTATATTTTGAGAGCAAAAGTCTACCCAGTGTTTCACTTGAATTTGCTTCCCATCTGGTTTTGGACCAGTGCCTCATTTTTGGTGTTCAGCATTGCTCCTTGTATTGGAGGAAGGTCATAGTCTTTCCCATACCAATGCAGACCTAGTCCATGATCCTCCTTCTGTTGTTGAAATTTTATTTCCACCCCATCTAACAACATGCAACAATATTTTCCTTGTGTGGCGCAGGTATGTGAGGCTATACTAGACTTTTGGGTATTAACTTTATTTAACAGTCATACCAAAGCATTTTCTTTCTGCTGCTACAAGGTGACTTAATGACACCAAAATTCTGCTGTATCAGCAAATGAAACTTAGTCAATTCTGAGGCCATGTTCTTACCGTATTTCAGGTTTCCGTTACATTTAATGGAAGAGCTTGGTCTCTTCAGAAAAGTTCTCTATGGCACGAAGGTTCTGGGTTTGGTTTTTTAATTTCCCACTCTCTGCAGTTACTTTCAGAGCTCTCTTCAATTCAACTTGCAGTGAAAACTTACTGATTCTTGGCCAGGAGGTACTGGGGCTGCCCAGCTGTTCTGGGTGATCTCAAGCTGCTAGGCTACAACTCTTGAAGACCATATTATGTCTGAGAGTCATTAATGATGTTCAGTACATCAAAGCTTCAGTCTGTGCTGTTGTCTTGCTGAGTATGTAGAGAGATTCCCAACAAAGAGCAGCAAAAAAGGGTATTACATTCACAGGGCAGTTTTCTTCCAGCTCATTGGAAACCATCCTATATCAATAGAAGAGGTCAAATGATGCAGATTGGGTAGGTCAGTAGGCAGATCTGTGTGGAGCGTACAGTAGTGTGTAATGAGTGTTCCTTTTTGGTTGACAGTGTAATAGTTAACAAAAGGAAAGCTCACTCTTGATATTCTCAGCACTTCTTCATTTTAAGCCACTGGCAGATTCAGACAGAGATCTTCATGTAGTGGTTTATAGCACATTCTCAAACAGGAATAGGAAATTCCTTGCTCAAAACCAGGCAGCAGAACAGAGATTATTTTGTTCATCCCTTTTCTTTTGCTCATTCTTCTCCTTCCTCCCCAAGTCAGGCATGCCAGATTGTTGTAAGGCAGCCCCATCCAAACCCTGAAGCTAAACAATACACTATTTTCTCTTGCTTTGTTTCGTTGAAGATAATATAATCTAAAGAATGAAGCATACTGCCATGAGAGCATCGAGCAAGCAGGATGGGTTTGATACGTTTTACAAGAAGGAACACCTGCTGGAATGACATGGGTTCACAAGCAGGGAAAGGACTTAGCCTTTCCTTCTTCCACTTGGAAGAATGTTCTTTCTGGGTTTTTGGTTAGTTGGTTTTGATTTTGCTGTCTGCTCTCTTTTGTACTTTTGTTCCCCCATAACTTTCTCGTAGATCATTGCCCTCCTTTCTCTGGCACTGGCCTGGATTAGATGATATATACTTGCCATTGCCAGTCTGATTCCACTGCATGAGGTTTATTTCCAAGCAGAAGAGAAGGATCTGTACTTTAGGGTGGAGTGTCAAGGGAGGTATGTGCGCAGTGTGCTGCAAGTGTTATTTAGCGTGCTGTGACTTGCAGCCTTTTACTTTCAGCTCATCCTTATATAAGTACGGTCTCAAGTCTTAGAAGTTTAAAGTGGAATGGTTTTATGCAAAGCAGGTTAAGTTTTTATTTCTTCTCAAGTCTTGTGTACAGATCACAGGTGGGAGAGAACGATCCTAGAAGATGTAGGATTTGACTTATCCTGAGCAATAGCTGCTTGAAAATGAGAAAAAAAAAATTTGGGGGTAATCTTGTTATTCTATGGACAGAAATTAGTCGGATGGTTAGTGTAAATGCCTTAGACCTGGACAGAGCTCTTTTGGGATATATTTAACTAAACTTTTTCAGCTGTTTGGTTTTCATTGTTGTTTTTTCAGGATTTTTTCCCCAGTCTTCCCAACAAATAGCAACAGTCTATCTACCTCACAGTGGTTAATATAGCACAGAGCTTGATGCAGCTCTGGTTGAGGTCAAGCACTCCAATTCGAACCTCTCAAGGGCTTTCTCTATGTGTTGCCAGTGTACTGGTAAAAATGACTTTAAACTCTTGTCAGTGCAGTTACTGGTGCATGCATCACAGTCCCACTCAAATAAACCTGTCACAACACCGAGTCAGCAGCTAGAGAAGAGTACAAGGGCAGGCCTCTAGCTTTTCATTCGAGCATCACTAAACGTGCACAGAGTGCCCAATTATTTCAGCATTATTGAGCAAGCCTACAGGAGGACCCAAGCCTTGCTACATTAGATTTTCTTTAGTAATTTGCTCAAGTACCGCTGAGGACACTTAAAGGGCTTAAAACGGTGACTGCAACCAGTTTCCTTTTCTGGATTGTTAATTCAGGTTTTCTCTTTCAAATTAACTTTCACTGCATGCTGTGCAGTAGCGCTGGGAAAACTGTTTAACACTAATTTTCTCAATTTTCAGCTTTTTTTTATTATATAACTGCTTTTACAGTTATGTATGTTTTGATTAGATGTGTACATGGTGCGTTTCTACTAGAAAGAGAAAAGCATATTAGCTCTGTCAAAGAAATAAAAAAATCACCAAAAATGATAAGATTTGTTTGCTTTTTTTTTTTTAATTTTTTTCATTGTTGTTTTCCAGTTCAGTGAGTTTTACCAAATATGTTTGGTCCAAACACTGGAATTTTTAAGGCACCAGGATGTTTGTGAGCATTGATATCTTGGATTGATCAGATGCATTGATTGATCTGATCAGTTACAGTTGATGTAGGTGATCAATCAGACAATCCCCAGCTCCCTGAACAAATTCAATATCTGTGTTTTGTTTTTCACAGCAGCAACAACTCCAGGCCCAGCACTTGTCACATGGACATGGTCTTCCCGTGCCACTCACTCCACACCCCTCAGGCTTGCAGCCTCCAGCCATACCACCCATTGGCAGCAGTGCTGGTCTCCTTGCACTCTCCAGTGCACTGGGGGGGCAGTCCCACCTTCCAGTTAAAGACGAGAAGAAGCACCATGATAATGATCACCAAAGAGGTAGGAGCTACCAGAGGAGTGTTTGGCTTCATTTACCTTCTTTTCTTTTTTAAATTCTCTTGTTTAAAGCAAGCAAGGGGAAGGGAGCGGGGAGGAGTGTTCAGAATAGTTCCTAGCTAATTACTTTAGTAGTTATTATCTAGCAGTGGCCAGAAATTGTGTTCAAGTGCTAGAAATTCAGTTTTATAAATTTGGCTGTACAGCATTAATAATTGACTGTACAGAAAAGTTAACATCTGTGCTATTTATTATTTAACAGACATCAGGATTCTTTCTTTGGAGTATGATAAATGTATAATTTTATGTAAACTAACTAGTACTTTTCTCTTTCTCTCTTACTCCCCATGCCCATCCCCTGCCACATTTCCCCCTCGCTATGCACGGGGCCTGCTCTGCATGCAGACAGAGACTCCATCAAGGTAGGATTCCATTTCGTAGGTATAAAGGGTAGCTCAGTAGAGGTGTGTGAAGCCTGCATTTATCTGAAGTGTGGCAGAGAGTGATGGAAAAAGTCACAAAATGGAACTGGGTTGTGATGCTACTGTTGATTGGCAGCACCTGGCCTGTATCACATTTAGGCAATGGCTGGTAGTGGGGCAAGCAACATGCCAACCAGTGAGTTTACTGGAACAGGATTGAGGCTGTTTGTGGATGGAAAGAAAGGTCTGCCCAGGGTCTCTCTCCAAGCATTTGAGACAGAAAGAATAAGCCAGTAGTTTTAAGTAATTTGGAGCCTGTGGATTGTAGTTCTGATATTTTCTTATAATGAAGTTGAAGGAGAGCTCTGTCTCTCACAGGGGGAGATGAGGGATGCTGCCTGCAGTCCTGTAGGTGGAGTGGAGTGAGCTGCCCTTACCTCTTATACCCTGACGAGCATGGTGCTGAAGCTTGCACTGAGGATTCTGCCTTCCTTTTCCAAAAATTTATTTTCAGGTTCTGAGTGACTCTGCAGCACACCTGTATCCTGTATAAGGTGGTGTTCATAAGCAGCTGTAATAACATACCTTGCAACTTGTATAATTTTGAGCATTCAGTAATAGATACAAGCGTGATTCAGTGACCTGTGATGCTTTTCCATAATGATAGCCACCAGAGTCTCTTAGGGACTCCTGGGGTTTTAATGCTATAGATGGAGAGATGTGTGTTAGCCCTGCCCTCAACCTTGATTGCTCTGCTCTCCTAGTTTGCGTGGCTTTTAGAAACACAAGATCAAGCCTTATTAGGTACTGCTGAGTGTGAAAAGAAAGATACACTTATCTTAGAAATGGCAAGACCTTTACCAACCTTGTTGAGCACTTAGAAACAGTTTGTCAAGTTTCTAGTGGTGCTTTTTAAATGAAGATATAATACATTCTTGGGGTTGGGGAAGTGATGGAAGAGATGTTCACAGCATGAGTCTGGTGTGCATTAGACAAGATTAGCTGGAACTTGTCAGGCAGATATTACTAGTGTGCCCTTGATGGTGTTGGGAGAAGCATGGTTCTGGGCACAGACTTTGCCCCCACCAGAGACCTGTTCAACCAGGCATAACACGAGGGCTGATGCCTTAGTTCTTTAGCAACCACAGGAGGGAACGTGTCCCAGAGCCTATCTCAGCACACCCATTCTGCCACTGGCACTCCTGACATGTCCCAGCCAAGCACATCTGAGCCAATAGCTGTCAGTTTTGCTGTTACACACATGGCTCTGCATAACAACCAGGAGCTGACAGGAACTGTCAGTTTTCACCATAAGCAGCAAAGGCACTGAAGCTGTCTATCTGCTGACATAAGACAACAGCGTGTTGGATTTCACTTCAACCTCTTTGTCATGAGGGCTGGAAACTGCTATTACTGCTTTACGCGACGAAGCAGGAGCACACATTAACGACGGTTTCCCTAGAACACCCACTCTTCACTGTGAACAGATAGGTTTAGTCCATTTTTCTTTTTCCTGCTCTCAAACTAACAAATGCAAGTGGGGCAGATACCTAACTGTGAGAGCACATGCCCACTTGGTTTCTCAAGTGAGTTTGCTTACCTATACAGTTGCAACCATGATGATTTCATTCAAGGAAGTGATTGAGGAGAACTGGTAATATACGTCCTTCACTGTTTCTAAACTATATATGCTAGTCATGTTTCTGTAACATTTGTGAGGTGTTGGGGTATTTATACTGGCATGGATGTTAGGGGGAACATTTGTACTGAAAAGGCTGTTTTTGTCTGGGATTGATTCAAAAGTGCTGTTACTCATACAGTTTCCAGAAGGAAAGAAGGGCATCTACTTTGTGCAGTTTACTTTGAAATGAAAAGTAGATGTTTGTCTTGCATGGTGCTCAGGTTGCGAATTGGCTTGTGTGTCAGCATTATGGGGCTTACTACCAGCTTTGCAAGGTGAAATAGTTTGCTAATTTCCTTAAATGTTTTCAGTGATGCCCAGAGTAGCAGTTAGTCGCTTGTTCAATTGATCCCTCCTCCCTTAAGTGGTTCCTGGTTAAGAGAGGCTTTTTATGATTGTCTGCTGTGTGACTTGAGACAGTTTTTGTCAGCCAGAACCAGCTGGAGTCTGTGCTTGTATGAAATAATTTATTCATGCAGGATAATGCTCCTTAACATTTAACAGGTAATGAACGTGACATAAATTTCCTTCTTCCTTTTAATTTTTCCCTTTCCTCTTCCAATGTGCAAACCGGCAGGCTCTGGTACTCTAAATAGTAAGTAATTTTTGGCCATCTGTCAAAAGGAAATTTCAATACAAATTTAAATTAATGATGCCTGAAATTTTTTATAGCTCCTCTAAAAGCCTCTAATGTGCAGAAAATTCTGAATCTGCTGGTAGTAATTAGTGTAGCATGTAATGAGGATATGGGCAATGTTATACAGCCCCAGTGTAACGTTTTGATATGGTAGCAAAATTTTGATTTATATAAGGTTATGCCTAGGTTTAATTGTGAGAGACACTTTAAAGTGTTTTCTTGCTGATATAGATTATTAAGCAGGGTGGATTTAAAAATAGCTCATGAAGTGTAAATTTACGCTTTAGTGTGCAATTCAGATAACACGGTACAGTACCCATTTCTACAAAGAAAGGAATTTGGCTGAAATGACCCATTTCTTGCCACTACTTACAGCTCTGTGGATTTGTGGGCAGTTTTCTTACTGGCACTTACTGTCTCTAGCTGTGCTGGTCCTGACACTTCTCTTAGTTCAGGCCAGGAAAAAGGCAGTTTGCATCACTGTACCAAATGTGACGTGTTATGCCTGATCCCCCCCAGCACCTCCCTGGAGTGAGTAGTTCACTGCTGAAACTGAGTAGTCACCTTCAGGTAATATGAGATTGTCCAGGAGCTGTCGCTAAATAATAGATCAGCATTGACGCAGCAAGCTCTGTGGACAAGGGCAGCTTTGGGAGCTCTTTGATTTCTTCTTGGATCCAGTCCTCCAAATTCTTTGCTAAGTTTGAAGTGTGGGAAAATTCTAAATGCAGTAAACTGGGTCATGGGAGTGCTCTTTGTGCAGCAGCAAGGCTGTGGAGCAGACAAAAGGAAGGGAAGGGTGGCATGCGCCAGGGCTGTGCTCAGAGTGCAGCCTTGGCTTAAGGGCTCTGAGGGAATATAATGTGTTTAGACAGAAAGACAAACAGCTGTGCAGTTAACTGAACAGCTTTTCACAGAGGACTTGGTGTGTCTCCTTTTCAAATCCATAAAACTTCTTTATTTAAAAGAGCAGGAAAAAAATCATTATTTTTTTAAATGGATTTTTCCTTGCCTATTTTACTTCACAAGTTTTTTTTCCACCTCCTGTGAGGACTCAGTGCAGGAGACATGTGCTTCTTTCCAGCCCCAGTCATCTCTGGGACAAATGTGGCAGAAGTTTCTCTGGCGCCTAACAAAGTTCCTTTTCTAGTACATTCCCTTTGGAGAAGCTATGGAAACATCTTATGTAAAAGAGCTCCACCTGACAGAAAGTAGTGTGGTGCTAGCACTCTCTTCCCATAACTCTCAATGCAGCAAATAGAATGAGGGAGCTGTCTGATGCTGGCTGGGTTGTGGGGCTGCCAGAGGTAGTCTGGATGTCCCTGAGCAGATTGTTCAAGAACCTCAGTCTTCTGAAACTTGTGAATTCATGTACAGGATCCAACATGTGTAACTTTTTATCTCTTCAAATGTAGATCTCTTGTTCTTTATGTGCCTGTTACGCATTGCCTTCCTTTTTGGGTTGGTTGGTTTGTTTCTTTGGGTTGTTTTTTGGTTGTTGGGATTTTTTTCTTCATCTGATTTTTAAATTATTTGGGGCAGAGAACATGCCTATAGTAAGACTTACCAAGGTGATGAAACCTTTTTTTCATTTTGATCTGTTTAAGCAGCAACAAGTGCCAATAATTGAAAATTGCAGTCTTGTGACAGGAATAAAACAGCTAGTTTGAGATTTGTCTGGGGGGAAAAAAAAGAATTTTAGAAGAAAAGATCTGAAATAGGGCATCAAATTCAGCTTTAGGGTGGATTTCTGGCCAACATGCTGGCGAATTGGGAGTAGTCTGTCAGGGCAAATTGTGGTGAATTTAGAAATAAAATTACTTTTGCCTTAATCGGTGTGAAAGCTAGTAATTGTACATGTGGGCAATACAGGAAAAGTGGATGGATGTAATTCCCACTTTCCATTTACATTTCTGGTAGCAGGTGCTCCAGTGCTTCTTAAGCTGTTAGCCACTATTAAGTGTTTAGACCTCTTTTCATTTAGTTGTAAGTAAGAGTAGGCTGCTTACTCCCAAATCTGTGAGTAATGTGATGCTTGGAGGAGTTGCGTGAATGCACTTTAGAAAGTACAAGATACTTTAAAATAAAAATATCCCAACATATAAGACTTCTGGATATTACCAGATGTAATTATGTTGCTGACTTAGTTCTTCTGCTGATAGAGGAATACCACATAAGCTGCTGTTATGTATTCTGTGGATTTTATCCTAATTGTCAGGTTCCTTTTAAATTCAACTTCCTCTAGAGGCATGAGTGTCCTGCCAAATGTCTCTGCATTCAGTGTCTATTAAACAAGCCAAAAAAATGTGGTTACCTGTTACAAACTTAAAAAAATTGGCAGAGTTTGTTTCCTGATAATTTTGTTATTTGGTCAATTAATCACCATTCAGCTAAAAAACACTTCACAGGCTTGTTAAAATCCAGACATTTCAGACTCATGTCATGGATTCTGTTTGTACCTTTTGCTGCTCAGGAATGAAGCATTGCATGTATTTTGCTTTCAGTTATGATGAAGTGGTAGCTTTAAGCAGAGTGGATTTGAACTACACTGCTCTGCAAGAGTCATGTTTTTGATGTTTGTGGGTGTTTTGGGAGTAGCATTACCAAATAATAATGAGTAACTTCTGTTGGCTTCTGATACAGTAATTTTTTCAGTATTAATTGATATCTGCCTCTGGGCGTGTAAGCTGTGCTGAATGTAACAGGTGCCCTAATTCCAGAAAATGTGTTGTAATTGTTTGTTTGTGGAACAGATGAATAAATATCTGTGGGGCATAGCTGGTCCTCAGGTGGTGAACGTGAGTGGATTAATGATGTGATTGGGTGAGACATGCTTGTTTGTTACAGTCTCATCCAGTAACTGTCTGCTGAAGCAGAACAAATACTAATTAGCAAGGTCCTGTTTGTTGTCTCAGTCAATCTTATGGAACTGAATTTTTGGCACCACTTTTTTTTCTTAATAACCTTTTCATGGCTAAACTTGTAGTATGTTATTCAATGTGTGCTTTGAAAAGACTTCTGGAACATGAAACCTAACCTCAGGTGTATATCTGCCTGCTGTGTTTTGTTCTTTTCTCCCCCCCACCCCAACTGAGTTTTAAATTAATTTCATTCATGCAGTATCACAACTTTAGTCTTTTTCAGGAGGTCTTCTGGGAAGTTTAGTGTAGAATACTCATATTCATATAAAAGTAGCAGCATATACTCTAGTATCAAAGAATTAGCTGCTTCTGCCAGTTTTGATGGCTTCACCTCTTTTACCCAGTAGCTTTGTACCCACTTCTGTCTATTAATGGCACACTGTCCTCTTATCTTACATCTTTTTGCACGTTACCACAGGGTGATTCTTACTCAGTGGTGTGCTCACATTTGGTCAAATTCCCATCGAGTGTCTCACTGTCAAACTTTTATCTTGCCACTTGGTGATTTAGGGTAACTCAAATATTCTCTCTCCAGATGCTCTCTTCACCCAGAAGGCATATACATACATGGGCTGTAATTTCTAACCTGAGCAGTCATGTCTAATTATTTCCATGGCAACAGACTGTGATGTTGATAACACAGGATTATGATTTTTACATCATAGAGTAGGAAGAGGAAGTTTGCTGGAATGAGGAGGTGGGTGGAAAGGTCTCCAGTGCAAAGGCTTTGACTGGGAGAAAAGAAGTAAAGGAGAAAATTAATTTGTTTATTCTATCTTTTCAAGTTCTCCTTGTTGTAAGCATGCAATTAAAGTCATACTTTAGATGCTGGAATTCATGTCTTACTCTAGTTTACTCGTGGTGGTTGAGTTGGAATGAGGAACACATTTGCAGGTCAAGTTATGTAGATGCTTGTCAGTTTAGTGGGAGAAAATAACTCAGATCAATTTTTGTCAGAAAAGGGACACAGACTAGGTTTTTGACTTACAGATTTCTCTTGATGCTGTGGCTTTTTTTTTTTTTTTTTTTTTTTTTTGAGCATATAACATTTTG